>JASAMX010024726.1:0-18281 GCA_030248175.1 Microlaimidae sp. YZB2_3
ATGCGTTAAAAATTACAAAATTTATTATGACCTTCCAAAAATTTTAAAATTCAATAGAAATATTCCATAAATACAAAAATATTTCCATAAATTGTTACGTACGTGAAAAAGGGTAACAATTCTTCTTTATTGGAAGTAATTTCTCTAATAAATAATGAGTAGTGCATATTTCTAAGGGTTTTAAAAAAATTTCATTGCAATCTGATTTTTAATACCATTTATTTCAACTACTGCCAATAATATAATAAATGTGCACTTTATAATCGTGGTATTTTTGCCTTTTTAACACTCATATTAATTTTTTATGGAAATATTTCTGTATTTCACGAGATCTTGTATACCAAATTTGCGATTTTCCATACTTAAGAAAACTGTCCGGAGAGACCTTAAAGCTAATTTAAGCTTGAATCTAAGTTTTAAATTATTTTCTTTTTTTTTTTGTAGTTTTTTTTTCAATAGGTTTTGAAAAAATTTAGTTCAAAAAAATAAATGGACAAAATATTTGACCTTACTCCTTAATTATTCATCAAATTTATTTACAAACAGGGAGAGCTCCGGAACTCAAGGAATGCTCCGGAGCTCAAAAAAACAGAAATTTTGCTGTGAAGCTTCGGGCTTCGGTGTTCCTCACTACCCTAAACTTTAAGAAAAAAAAAGAATTTTTAGGTTAGGCACGGGCCTGAAGTTTTTACCGTATTAGCTATCATTTAACGGTCCTGGGTTTTGTATTTTAGGGTCGATAACTGATTAAAGCCAAAAACTTCTAAGCAGTTAATAAAAATTATGACATTTTACACTTAAAAAAATAACTTCTTAAATCATTCGATTTTGGTACCCGCTTTAATAATTAAACAAAATATCACTTTAATTTTGACAGGTTTATTTTGTCAGGGTATAATTTTTGTCTGTTTTTTTCTCATATTTGCTTTTTTATCTAAATATTGCAAGTTCTTATGTTAATAAATATATAAATAGGACGTATATTACTACTGACGATCGTAATAGCAAAAATATAATATATAGTATTATATATTTTTGGTAAAAAAATAGTCGTTACAATAGTAAATTAGTAAATTAAAACAACTAAATAGTAAATTTTGGTTAGCATTATATGATTTTAGTAAACATGTTATTTATCATTAAACTTTTAATTCACTATTTTTAGCATATTTGTAAGCTTTGTGCCATCGCTCTTCACTATTTGTTTACTGTTTGCTTTTTGTCGATGCTTTTGGAAGCTTTGCAGACTTACGCTATAATCACCCAAGTGGTTTCAAAAATGGGTTTGTGTAGTTATGGAACAATTATACTAACAGCCTGGGGTCAGTTTTTTAAAACTCAATAGTATATTACGCTATATAATAATTTAAACTTTAGCGGTGATTTAAATTTCATTCTTTTCAATGATATTGTTAAGCGAAAATATAATATCTTATCCCGCTTACGACGGTTTTAAAATCTGCTTATGTCGGTTGGAAGCAGGTAGAAGAAACAAATCACAAAAGAGAACGCAAAGCAAAGCAAAACAAACAAAACAGTCGCATAAAACAGACTTATAAATAATCCTTTTTTTGAAAATTGATAAGTGCAGTAATAAGGGCACACCCTTATTAGGGCCACGGTGTGCTAATAAGGGCGCGCCCTAATTAGAGCGCGATCTTATTAGGGCGCGCCCTAATAAGAACGCAGCGCGCTCTTATTAGGGTGCGCCCTAATAAGAGTAATAATAATAATAATAATATTATTATTATTAATATTAATAGTATTAATAGTAATAGTAGTAATAGTAATAGTATTATAGTTATAGTTGTAATAGTAATAGTAGTAATAGTATTAATAGTAATAGTAGTAATAGTAGTATTGGTAAATAGTAGTAATAGTATAATTTTAACAATAAATAAATATTGATAGTGGTAATAGTAATTTGAAATATATTTAATATTTTCATTTTATGATTTTTAGGTTTACCTGCACTAGCTGTGGTTGCTGTCGTCCCCTTTTTTCATGATGAATATATTTCACCGTTTTCCTGCTGGCTAAATTTAGATAACAACGTTAGCTATGCTGTGTTGGGTAATATTTTTTTGCCTCGTTTGATAAAATAATTTTGTATCTTTATCTATGTCAGTATTTGTATACCAATGTGATATATGTGCTGTATTTTAGACGAACTTCTGTACTTTAAACTACATATACATTTCACGTCAGGATTTTAAGGACACTTAAAATGTCATATACTATTTGTGTTCACGTCATATATGTTTTGCTCCATGGGAATGGTTGTGGGAGGATCTGTTAGAATCACTTTTAACCAATTAGCGCTTGGGAAAAAAACTGAATTTCCAATGGATGATGGATCTCAATTTTTTTCCTAATTGGCTAAAAATGATTTTATAAAGCCATAACTTTGTGAAGGTCTTTAACACTGAACAATTTCCTTTTAAATAGAAGGGTTTTGACTATTGTGTTGTTTGACATAAAATCTTACTTACTTATATACTTATGTAACTTAATAAAAAAATATTTTCTATGAAAGTAATAAATCTTTATATATGCAGTAAATCTGTTACATTATAGTATTATTGCATATATTAAATCAACCGTATAATCAACAAAAAAGAAAATAGTAGAAGTTACGATTAGTGAAAAATAATTTAACTTAACGGAATGTGAGTGTTTAAAAAAAAACTCAGTCAAACTTATTGAAGACAATTTTGTTTAGAAAAACTAGGTTTAAACTATACAAAATGACTTCGTAAATTTTATTTTTTGAAACAACAGGGTTTTATGTAATTAACTTAAGGCTTAGGTTTAGGTACTTAATTAAATTTTAGGTATTTAATTAAACTTTAAAGCAATTTTACTTTTGTTTTTTTATTTTTTATATGTTTTATATGTTTGACTTCAAAAAATGCCAGTTTAACTTTAAGATTAAATGTTTTACAAACTCTTACGTGTATCATTTTGCTGTATAATTTGCATTTCAACTTTTGCTCAGTCAATGTACTACATTTTAACCGTACGTTCTAGTTTTATATTTATATAGTTCAATTCTGTTAGTTGAGGTATTCTCTGCTTACTTATCATTAAACTTATTAAATTTAGCGTAATGGCCTAAAACCAAAAAAATGCTACAAAATACTATTTTGTGTATTGATATTCAATAAAATTAAATTTTAAACTATTTAAAACTAAAGTATTTCTGGAGCCCTACTCTTAAATAAGTAAACACATTGTTTTTATATATGGTTACGTACTGTCATACGTTTCAATTTTATTAATTTTAATGCACTTTTGCTTCTTCAAAAACATTTTAGACGTTTTTAAATTAAACTCACACTTTGCTCTCTATTATTTTATTTTAAAATATGTTTTATGGTTTAACCAAATATTATTGTAATTTTTTAACCAATAAATTTTAAAAATAACATATCAAAAATATCACACTTTATTTAGCAGGACATTTTTTAAAATAAGAATATTTTTTTTATTTTTTCAACTAATATAATTCTTTAATGTAAGAGTTTATCTCACGAACTATTTACAATTAAATTTTGCGCTAAAGATTTCGGAAAAACTTTTCTAAGAGGTTCTTCTCTCTTTATTTTAATAGCGATTAAATTTTTGTAAAAACGTGCAAATAACAATTTTGTTAGAATTTTTTTATCTTTTCTATTTTTTTTCGCAATTTATTACCAACATTAAAAAATCAAAACAAACAAAAGTTCATGCTACAAGAATAAAAACTTAAAACTACTATATGTTTATTATTCATAATTTTTAAAAAAATACCACACTTTAATTTTTTAAAAGTTAGAATGAATAAAAAATAATTTTTATTATGTTTTAAATTTATAATATTCGACTCTCTATTTAATAAAAAATTTATAATAAAAAATTTATAATTTATAATATTCGAATAAAAAATTTCAACTGTAGTTAATTTCATTTAAAGAACTAAATTAAATTTTTTATACTTTTCATTTAAGAGTATTAAAATGATTTAATTAAAGTCATAAGCTGTGACTATCCAAAACTCTAAAATCACTAAACCTATATCTACCTGAGCCTAAGCCCAAAAGGATTCTACTCAAGCCTTCAGAACTATAGGTTTTCAAGCTCTTGGATCATTAATAAACCGGAAGAGTTTTTAGGCTTAAAATAATCCGGATCTTCAAGATCTTTTGTTTTCAAATTCCGCATCTTGGGTGTTCAAATTTAAGGTGCTAAAATTTTTAAAGTTAAGCTCCAAAATCACTTTACATAAATTTAGTTGTTTTTTTTCGAAAAATAGCATAAATTGTAATTTTTTAAAATAAAGTAGATTTTTGTTTCACCATAAAATTGTTAGCAAAGGGTTTAACGCATGCAATTTACATAAGTATTAATGATGTAAGTTGTATATTATTTATCTATATTTCCATGTTTTCTGTATTAAATATTTTTGTTAAAATATTTTACGTAAAATAAACAATTCACAACTATCTTTGACAAATTTACATGTCATAATATCATTTTTTTAGACAGTATAATTTTTCTAGATGCAAATTTCTGTGATATTTCTTATTATGTGAAAAAATTTATAGTTTAAGCGGGTTTTAGAAAAACTTAAAGCATTTTTGAAAAAAATCAAGGCAACCCTATAATTTTAAACTAGTTTTAGAGAAAAAATTATAAATTTTTACCTTTTCTAGACCTAAAAATCAAGGGCTGTCTTTGCAGAGCCAGTCTTAAATGATATTTTTATTTTATTATCATGTTATTCATTATGGTTAATTTAAGCTAACTTTAGGCTTGCAGCTTGTGTTAGTCTGTGCGACAATTATCGCATGTGAAGGAGCTTATTCCTACAGAAGAAACACGTTACCTTCCATGAACCAAAAACAATATACAAGCGCCTTGTACGTTTGATTTTAAAAATTTGTTGTGTCTGGTCTTAGTCTAGAGGTTGGGTAATTTTTCGTTATTTTATTTCATCTTTTGATTTGGTTAGCTTGATTGCAATACTTATCAGTTTGACTTTTAACATGGCAAAAATCTTAAAAGCACTGGATTTTGGGATTGTTTGCTCGTTTTCTTTTTGAATAGGAAAAAAATATTTAATCTTCTGACCCGTAGTCTTCTTAGACTCTCGCCAGCTAAAACGTTGTTTAGCAACTTATTTTGTTAATTTTTCGCTATGGCCATAACCTAAATTCAAAGTGTGCCCAAACGGTATTTTTTCAAAGATCCGCCAGGTATTCCTTTCAATATGCGGGTGAAAGTTCCCCCGGATGCGAGAAAAAATTCCCAGCGCAAAACTAAACGTAAATTAAAATTTTCCTTTAACACAGAATAAATAAAATTTGTGCAAATAATATACTGCTCTTTATCAAAGAACTGTGGAAAGGTTTCAGCGATTTTAAACGTTATGACCATGACTACACATTGCCTAGGATACTGGACACCAGTATTTTAGGTATTTTATACAATTTTAAATGCCATATATGCCATATATAAATGCCATTTTTGTAGAATCAGCCGTCAAGGTCTACCAATAGTTATGGGAGTTCTGATCGGTGCCAACAGTGTGGGCATGCTGGCGATATTCAACCCATACTTGTCCTTGTATCTAATCGTCTTTTCCATTAACATCGCTCTCGGTTTAATTATTCTTTTTGTGCACAGTGCTCAAGAAGAAAAGGTAAATTAAATTTCATAAGATTTATAGTATAAAAAAAATATAATTTTACATTGTATAAATTTTACAATACATCATGGAAAGTAGCTAGTGTCGTTAAATGTATTAAATTTTAAGCGTTAAGTACGTTTTGCCAATAGCTAGCAGAACATAAATTTTTAAATGTGATTTTTTTAACCAAAAAATTGAAGTTTTGTTGTAGATTAATTAGTTTTAAAAAATTTTAAAATAGTATGTTAATGTGTTTAAGCAGTTTTTTATCACATTTTTAGTGTTTTGTTGCTATAATATATTTATTATGTACATGTGGCATCAATGCACAGAATATCTTTATGGATTCGAAAACTGTAAAAAAACGGCTTTTGTGGATTTAAAGTGTTTCTTTTTTAAATATATAACATTTCTGTTAAAACTAAAACCATGCTTTTATCTTTTACAAAACGTTATTTTTTTGGTTTTGTCAACACTCTGTACAAAGTATAAACAGCTAATTAGTGGTTCTTGAAATTATTGTTTTAATGCTTTTGGATTTAAAAATTTTTAAAATATAATTGTTTTCAGGCATTGTCCTCAAGTTGATAAAACTTTTATTACTTTTGACATTTTTACTACAGTTATGGTTTATTTTTTAATTCAGGATTTTACATTCTAAATCATTTTGATTTAGATTTTATTGTTTTCAGTACGATATATAGGAATATATGTAAGACCTATAGCTTTTATGATTTTCGATTTGGAATTGACTATTTAACAACTAACAATTGAAAATTTTGTCTGAAATCAGTTTATTATTAAAACACCTTATTTTAGCAATTATTAATCAAATTACCCAATTTTTTTAAAAAATCATAACCACACAATTTTAATTGGTTTTCTTTAGTTCCCATACAAATTTACAAGACCAGCCAGATATAATTTAATCATAGTTTAAATTTTTGGTTTTCAGGGTCCCGTCCACTCACATCAAGTTAACTACCGGCCAACTTAGCCAGTTATGAAAAAAGGTCTTATTTATAAGGTTTTTCTAACAGTTTTATAACACTATTGTTTAGTTTTAATATATTTTTTGTGGTTAATCAAAATCCATTATATTAGTAAAATATTATGTATTTAAATTCAAACCGAAAAAAATTTAAAAATTCAAAGGGAAAGAAAACAAATTTAAGCATTAAAAGCTTTTTTGGGCTAATTCAGCCGGTAGTTACTACACCATTATTGGGCCCACCGGTAATTACTATGTGGTTTTATTTTGGTATGGTTTTAATATTAATGTAAATCCACCAATTTTACTATAAATAAAGATTATAGTAAAATATTACAGTTCATATAAATGCAAAAAGTTTGTACAAAACTAAGTGCACTGGGAAAAATTAAAAAAAATGTTTTCAAAAAAATATTCAATTTTAAGAAAGATAAGAAATCAATAGCTTGATTACCTTTTAGTATTTGATATTTTCGATGTATATTTTTTGATGACCACGAACATTAAAATTTTTTTGTCCAGTACATTTTGATATGTTTAATTGTGTTTTGGCAAAACCAGCTCTATTTTTCTTAGTATCTCTTTTCCGATTTTTGCTACTGACGATTTTGGAGGTTAGACTATAAAATATTCCAAAAATTTTATATAATTCTTTCATCTTTTAATATGTGTATTTTGTAAATCAAGTGTATTTAGTAAGTTTCTACTTTTTATATTTTAGTTTCTATATTTTTTTTTAGGTCCGAGCGCTGATTAGAAAATTTTTCTGCTGTGGAAAATAAAAATTGAAAACTATAATAGTTAAGAACTTATAATATTATCCAGTATTGAAGAGCTATCTTATATAGAAATGGATGAGAACAATTTTTATTTAAAAAATGTGATTATAATTAACATCCAATAATAATAAAACTGATTAATTTATTAAAAAACTTAAGGAATAAAAGCTAAGTTTAGGTGAACATACACTGGTATTAAAAAAATTTGAAGCGGGTCAATGGAGACTGGGACATAGGAAAAAATTTTGAATTGAGGTCAATTTTTTTCGTTTCTGGTTTATTATTTTACATACAGTAATTCACTTTAGGAATGCTTTAATTAAATTTTTTAAACTAATTTTATTTAAATTTTGTTAACAGTTTTTTTAACAAATTTTGTTGAAAATTTTGGGATTGGTTTATAATAGGGACTGAGTCCAGATTTTTTTATCCATAATTAGAAAACTGGGCCCACACAAAACCAGACTAAAAAGAATATCATTTCATTACCTTGATTTTTTGAACGTAATTATATTACCAAAAAATTTGTTCAAATTTAGTAGAACTATTATATTTCACAAAATCATTTTCAAATTGTTTTAAAATGTATTTTTGATTCTCCCTATAAAGCCTGATTCACACTACATCACTTAAGACGTATGACGCTAACTTATGACGTATACTTATGACGTATGACGTAAGACGTAAGTGCCATCAGTTCACACTACGACGTCTAAAACGCATGACGTAAGGCCTCTCAGTTGTTTTAGGCATTAAAAACAATATAATTTTGTCTCCAAAATGGCCAAATTTTAAACGTAAATATTGACTCCTTAATTTCAGCATGTTTTGGCTTTTTCATCGTGTAAAAACAAAAAAAAGAAAATAAATACGTTTGTGGGTAAATGCTAAGGCAAAATCTTGTTAAAACTCAAAACTCTTAAAAAATTTCAAGCGTCGCCGTCGAGATAAATATATAAACGTCCTAGTGTCTTGTATAACTAAAAGGTGTTATGATTGTATTTTTTGAAGAAAAAAAAGATTTTGTAGAAATGGTACACGAGTATTCCTAGAAAACATTTACAAACGCTTTTTGTTGATTTTATCCTGCACAAATAAGTATTCGGGAACGTTAACTTTTAATTGTTTTCAAATTATAAATTTAAAACAGGTCAAAATAAACATAAAACTTTGAAATTTGGTCAATTTCGGGCAATGATTATCAGCTTTTTGACCTGAATAAATTTTTTTCACATATTTTATTGCCTGGAATAGCTGTTTACATTTTTTTACAGTGTAACATGCAAAAATTTAAAGAAAATACAACAGAAAAATTGATTTATCATCCACAGTTAGTAAATTTGCGCAGTTTGTTTTTCTTTGCTTACGTCAAAATGGACGTAAGGATAGAGCACGGTTCTATCTCTCTTACGTCTTAAGTCTTGCGTCATACGTCTTAAGTATGATAGTGTGAACTGAAAAAATTTACGTGTTACGTCTTAAGTGCTACGTCATACGTCTTAAGTAATGTAGTGTGAACCAGCCTTAACTCTGCTGTTTTGCTTCAAATGACGTAACGTACCGTGTTTTCTACTATATTTTTTCTTTATCCATTTAAACATTTGATATTTTCTTAATTTTTAAACATTTTTTTAAAAAATTTTACTTCGTTTTGATTTGGGCTTATTTTGTGTGGTAAATTTTCTAAAATGCATGTTATTGGAAGCAGGAAAGAATAGTTTATACATAGTTTATATTTTTGCGCTGTTTTTTGGCTAATATTCTCAAAAGCAGGTTATTGGAAGCAAAAAAAAAAACGCCGGGTGGAAACAAACAACAAAGGAATGATGCAGCCAAAGAACTGGAAGTTAGCAGTTATAGGTCGTTGGAGCTGAAAAAATTTTAGTTTCAAGTAGAATAATAACTAAAACACAAACCCCGTTTTCCGAAATTTAGAACTGAATTTTTAAATCGTAAGACCTATACCTAATCCTAAGCTTTAACCTGACATGTTTTTTTTACTTTTGGTTTTAAATTTTCATTCTCACCACTCCAAGTTTCTAAAATTTTTGAGGGCTCTAAGTTTTCTGCTTACGGCTAAAAAATTCTGTAATAAACCAGATACTGTATAATACTTGTCATTAAAAACTACTTGTCACTTAATAATATTTGTCATTAATAATGCGTCACTCATGTATACCCTTGCCACTCATAAGTGGCACACATTGATATAGTTTTGTACATAGAAATATTGACTTTACCGTTAGCGAGATATACTTTAATTCACATCATTTTCGTAAGTTTTAGTGTAGACATTAGTGTTGATTTTCATCAACACACACTAGACAGGATAAGCAAAAGGGTTTGTTTTAAATTTTTTAATAAGTGTTTTGGAAAAAATTGTGTACCTAAAAATAGTTCAAATCTGGTTTAGATTTTTTATATTGTGTACAGTCTAATAGTAGGTATAATGTGTGTTTATTTTTATTCAATGAGTTTTAATCACTTTTTTTTAAATTATTTTATAAGCATTTCCAGAAATCTTCCGTTTTTAATCCATTCCATACTAAAAGCGTAAACTTTTGACGCACACAAACAAAATTAAACAGTTTTTGACGATTTTTGCTTACTTATTAGAAGTGTTGGGGGTTGGCACTAACAAGTTTTTTTCTTGCTGATATACACTTTATAAAAACTGTAAATTTAATTTAATGTTTAATTTTATAAAAGCTGCGTAATTTTTACTTTTATTTGATTTTTACTTTCAATTTTCTTAACTTTTTGCACATATTGAGTTTAAAACAGTGTTGTGACCTGACATTTGTAAATTTGATGTACATTGTATATTTTTTCCGAATAAAAAATTTGGTACAAAACACTTATCAGTACATTATACAAGCATTGACTAAAATTACACAATTTTAAAAGCACTTTTGCTGTAATTTCTGGAATATTTTTGTTAAATCACTTGAGCCTGTACATCTGCTGTTTGATGTAATCTGCCAGAAATCTTCGATTTTGTAAAATATATTCAGGCTCTTGGCAAACTCAAAAACAAACAAAAAAACTACTCGATGCCCCAAAATTCCAGAATGCCTAAAGATTCAAGGATTATAAAATAAAAATACCCAAACAACACGTGAGCGTCACATTTCTTTACATTGTGCAGACCAGTGATTTGATGAAGTTTGTTTAACATTTTTGCCGTCACTTCATAGTTTTAACGAAAACATCGCGGGTTTTTTGAACGGGAAACGCAATATTTCGACAAATACTGCACCAATATTAACGATCAAGGTATCAAATTAAAGTAGAAAATACCCGATTTCTTTGAGTGCATAATTTGTAACTTAAATTTTTATACATATTGAGCAATTTTCCCGTACATAATTGTCAAAAAACGCCATTGGGGGGGGCAAAACTCTTGAACCACTTTTTGCAAAACAAAACGCTATTTTGTTGAAAAATTTTTTGTTGGCTATTGGGGACAGGAGTAAGGTTTTAACAAAAAATTATCCAAATCGAAAACAAAAAGTTTCACTTCGCACCGCACCTTTAAACATGAGATATTTAAAAATGGATTCTTGTGTGACACATACGCCATATGTGTCATTTCCGCCCTTATTATGTAAAACTTCAGTTACACATGTTAACAATTATTTTTCTCCCTTCATTGTTAGTCTTATGGTGTGACGAATAGCACGCCAGACTTGACTTTGGAGGGTTAAGAGATCAATTTTTCTATTTTTGGCTAAATTTTTTCACTTAAATATAAATTTGGCATTCAAAAAATATTTTTAGTGCTTGGTTATGTTTTCGCTTGTACTTTAGGTTTTTTTTTGTTTTTTGTTTATCAGTAATGGAATTGTTTTAATTAAAAAACAATACGAATTCAAAACAAAACAAAAAAGCTTGATTTTGTTCTAAACCTGAATAATACATAACAAAATCATTTTGGCACAGTATAAAATCGCCGATTTGTAAATTGCAGGGATTGATTAAAGTCAAAATGTTGAAAGAAAAAAAAACACAAAAATATTTATTGCAAAATTATTTTCTTCTTGCTATTGATTTGGATTTTTATTTTTTATAAAGTTTTTTTTTGATATAAAATATATAATATAATATATATAATAAATGAAAAATGAAATCAATATAAAAAATGAAATCAATATAATATATATATATAATTAAAGTAATTTGCAATAAATTCCAGTATATTCCCATTTTTATAAATAATATGCAAAGAACGCAATACAATTTTAAATGAAAGCACTCACTTGAACTTGACGCAATAATAATCTGTTTCTTTTTAAATTTAAAAATGTGGTATTTTCGAAAGTAAAAAATCAACTTCTGTCTCTATGATTATTTTAACTATTAGTCTTAATTTTTTTTCAAATACATTTCAATTTTCTTATACAAACATTGACCTATAATATACCGTAATAGAATTAGATAAATTACAGTAATAGCAACGAAAAAATTAGAAAAAATAAAGGTTTTTAAACTTTGTAAAAAAGTTTTAATCATTTGAGTATTCCAGATAAGCTAAAAATTTAATACTTATTAAAAATATCATTATTGTTATTTGATTCCCCCGGTGTATAAATCAATAATTCTAATTTTTGAAAAGTCCTGAAAAAGCCGATTTTTCCTTGGTTTAAACGATTAAGAAAGTTTTGGTTTTTCGCCCAAAAAAAAAATTAATCTGTTAGGAAACAAATTTTCAGCAACACCAATACTGTGAATACAAGATGTGATTTTGGCGTAGAAATTTTAATTACGATAAACCGTGTGACCGGTTTCGTTTGTCACCAACCGTTCTCAAACACAAAAAAATAAAATAAATAAATAAATTTTTATTTTATTGTGTTTGAGAACAGTTGATGACAACCGAAACCGGTCACGTTTTAAGATAAATAAAATTCCTACGCCAAAATCACATCTTGTATTCACAGTTTTATCATGGCGTTTCCAAATGTAATTAACACCAATACTAATAATTTCACAAAATTAGTTTGGCACAATATAGGGATTTTTATAATTTGAGATCATTTTTTAATCCTTCCTGCGTCCATTGCTTAGAAATGCATGTGCACATTTTTGTAGCACTTAACTGTTTGTCTGTAATTTATTTAGCGTTTTTTTTAAATTTTATTATCACTTTAATTACCAAATTTCAAATTTGCAATTACAACCCCTATTTTATCATGGCGTTTCAAAATGTAATTAACACCAATACTAATAATTTCACAAAATTAGTTTGGCACAATATAGGGATTTTTATAATTTGAGATCACTTTTTAATCCTGCCTGCGTCCATTGCTTAGAAATGCATGTGCACATTTTTGTAGCAGTTAACTGTTTGTCTGTAATTTATTTAGCGTTTTTTTTAATTTTATTATCACTTTAATTACCAAAGTTCAAATTTGCAATTACAACCCCTATAACTTTAGATAGGACCAAGTAAAGTATGTGAAAATTTCTATACTGAAACAGCAACATGCCATAATTCATTCCCTACTTTAATTAGGAAAAACATAAATTCATTCCCTTTATAAGCCACATAATTTTTTTTATCATGATAATAAAATAATATCCTAATTTTAGAGTGTTTTTGAAGAATGTCTACTGTTTAACCAACATAGTATCAATATATTTAAACGAACAGTATCATAAATCAAATTCCTATATGGCCCAAAACACATATTATATTTAATACTAAAGTTGTCAATCTGAAATTTAAAAATTTGTAGCCTTGTAGTGGAGCACTTTAAATATCAAATTTAAATTAGGTAGGTTTGGAATTAAAAGATCAGTCCGGTTCTGGCGATATAGGATATCTTAATCCCGTCCAACCATTTTTTCTATTAATTTACTTCGAAAAATGTTCTACAAATAGATTAGGAGTAGAGAAATATCATACTGGGAGTTTATTTTAAAAAGAGTTTCACATATGTTGTATATCTATTGATTTGACCAATCCCCAAATGAAATACAATTCTAAAACATACAATATATCAACGTGTAAAATTTTTTCCTGTTTAAAATAACTGTGCAGAATCCTAGCAAGCAAATACTAAAAATTACTTGAGTTTGATTATTTGACTTTTTAAAGGAAAGATTTTTTTTCATATTTTGTCATGTAAAACATGAAATGTAGCCTTTATTTCTTTTAAAACTAAAAAAAGCCTAAAGAGCAAGCAAAATGTTACGATGATAAATGTTAATTAAAAGATTTGTTTTTAAGACTGAAACCTAAGCCTAAGACAAACCCAAAAATTAAGCAAAACTTTTATTGTGTTAAATTTATATCTAATGTTTATTTTTTGCATTCAGGACTACAAACCCTTTTTTTTCTTACGCCTAAGCGAAATCTGAAAATTAAGTAAAACTTTACTTTTTAAAAAATACGCTTATAAACTCGCTTCAAAACACAAGTTTTCTGTAAACGAGATGTTTAAAAAACAAGCTTTCCAAATACGAAACTTTGAAAGACATAATGTAGAACAAGAAAGCCCCAAACACTGTATATGGCTTGGTTCTTTTAAAAATTTTTTTATTAGATGTTTTTTTTCTATGATTATTTTTTTTCTTATCACAGTTGAAAATGTGTCAATTTTTGTGGTGGGCCACTTTACTTTAGCCAGTTTTTAAGTCGGCCTTTTTCGATTGACCAGTTTTCGTATAAAGTGAAATTAAGTCAATAAATGGCTATTATAATAGCTTCCTCTCCATTTTAACTCGCCAAATTAAAACGGCTACTATGCTATTATAATGGAGAGTGTCATTTAAATGGAGAGGCTCATTATAATGGCCTACGTTTCCGCACTTTTTTATATAGGAGTTGCACATTTTTTGGTATATTATATATTTTTGCTACTACTACTACTACTACTACTATTACTACTACTACTACTACTACTACTACTACTACTACTACTACTACTACTACTACTACTACTACTACTACTACTACTACTACTACTACTACTACTACTACTACTACTACTAGTACTGGTGCTAATTTCAAATCAAAATAAAAAATCAAACATTTAGGAACATCAAATATTTTAAAAAAATGTTTATAGAGTGCAAGAAACATTTTTAAAGCAAATTTAGACCTTTGAAATGGAAGGTATAGCCTCTAATTGAACAGATCTGAACTGAACAGACCTTTGCTGAAATGCTAAAATAAATAAAATATTTAAAATTATAAACAAATATTTAAAAATCTCTAAAACTGCTGAACTCCAAGTTTGAATAGTTTCACTGTAACCTGTTAATCTATTTATTATTTTGACACTTTGTTCATAGTTATTTTCAAACAAGATAAAATGCATAAAGACACTAATTTTTGAGCTATAATATATCAAAGTGTCAAAATAATAAATAGATTAACAGGTTACAGTGAAACTTATTCAAATTAAGATTTTAAATATTTGTTTATAATTTTAAATATATTCTTTTATTTAGCATTTCAGCAAAGGTCTGTTCAGTTCAGATCTGTTCAATTCAACCTTCATTTCAAAGGTCTAAATTACTTAAAAATGTTATCACTCTAAACATTCTTTTAAAACATTTGATGTTCCTAAATGTCTGATTTTAATTTGATTTGAAATTAGCAGCAGTTCTAGTAGTAGTGGTAGTGCAGAATTAGTAGTAGTAGTAGTAAGAAGTAGTAGTAGTAAGTAGTAGTAGTAGTAGTAGTAGTAGTAGTAGTAGTAGTAGTAGTAGTAGTAGTAGTAATAGTAGTAGTAGTAGTAGTAGTAGCAAAAATATATAATATACCAAAAAATGTGCAACTCCTATATAAAAAAGTGCGGAAACGTAGCCAATTATAATGAGCCTCTCCATTTAAATGACACTTTTCATTATAATAGCATAGTAGCCGTTTTAATTTGGCGAGTGGAAATGGAGAGGAAGCTATTATAATAGCCATTTATTGACTTAATTTCACTTTATACGAAAACTGGTCAATCGAAAAAGGCCGACTTAAAAACTGGCTAAAGTAAAGTGGCCCACCACAAAAATTGACACATTTTCAACTGTGATAAGAGAAGAAAATAATCATAAAAAAACATCTAATAAATAAATTTTTTAAAAGAACAAAGCCATATACAGTGTTTGGGGCTTTCTTGTTTTACATTATGTCTTTCAAAGTTTCGTATTTGGAAAGCTTGTTTTTTAAACATTTCGTTTACAGAAAACTTGTGTTTTGAAGCGAGTTTCTAAGCGTATTTTTAAAAAAGTAAAGTTTTACTTAATTTTCAGATTTCGCTTAGGCGTAAGAAAAAAAAGGGTTTGTAGTCCTGAATGCAAAAAAATAAACATTAGATATAAATTTAACACAATAAAAGTTTTGCTTAATTTTTGGGTTTGTCATACGCTTAGGTTTTCAGTCTTAAAAACAAAACTTTTAATTAACATTTATCATCGTAACATTTTGCTTGCTCTTTAGGCTTTTTTTAGTTTTAAAAGAAATAAAGGCTACATTTCATGTTTTACATGACAAAATATGAAAAAAAATCTTTCCTTTAAAAAGTCAAATAATCAAACTCAAGTAATTTTTAATATTTGCTTGCTAGGATTCTGCACAGTTATTTTAAACTGCAAAAAAAGGTTTACGCGTTGGTGTATTGTATGTTTTAGAATTGTATTTCATTTGTGGATTGGTCAAATCAATAGATATACGACATATGTGAAAATTGCTTTGAAATAATCTCGCAGTATGATATTTCTCAACTCCTATTCTATTTGTAGATCATTTTTTGAAGTAAATAGAAAAAATGGTTGGGCGGGATTAAGATATCCTATATCGCCCGAACCGGACTGCTCCTTTAATGCCAAACCTACCTAATTTTAATTTGATATTTAAAGTGCTCCACTACAAGGCTGCGAAATTTTAAATTTCAGATCGATCACTATTCAGTATTAAATATAATATGTGTTTTGGGCCATATAGGAATTTGATTTATGACACTGTTCTTTTAAATATATTAATACTATGTTGGTTAAACAGTAGACATTCTTCAAAAACACTCTAAAATTAGGATATTATTTTATTATCATGATAAAACAAATTATGTGGCTTATAAAGAGAATGAATTTATGTTTTTCCTAATTAAAGTAGGGAATGAATTATGGCATGTTGCTGTTTCTGTATAGAAATTTTCCCATAGTTTACTTGGTCCGATCTAAAGTTATAGGGGTTGTAATTGCAAATTTGCAATTTGGTAATTAAAGTGATAATAAAATTACAAAAAAACGCTAAATAAATTACAGACAAACAGTTAAGTGCTACAAAAATGTGCACATGCATTTCTAAGCAATGGACGCAGGCAGGATTAAAAAGTGATCTCAAATTATAAAAATCCCTATATTGTGCCAAACTAATTTTGTGAAATTATTAGTATTGGTGTTAATTACATTTTGAAACGCCATGATAAAATAGGGGTTGTAATTGCAAATTTGAAATTTGGTAATTAAAGTGATAATAAAATTTAAAAAAAAACGCTAAATAAATTACAGACAAACAGTTAAGTGCTACAAAAATGTGCACATCCATTTCTAAGCAATGGACGCAGGAAGGATTAAAAAATAGATCTCAAATTATAAAAATCCCTATATTGTGCAAACTGAATTTTGTTAAATTATTAGGTATTGCGTGTTAATTACATTTGGAAACGCCATGATAAAACTGTGAATACAAGATGTGATTTTAGCGTAGAAATTATATTTTATTGTTAAAAGGTAAGTCCTCTTTTCGGGTTGTCACTAACTATTCTCAAACACAATAAAATAAAAATTTATTTATTTATTTTATTTTTTGTGTGTGAGAACGGTTGGTGACAAACGAAACCGGTCACACGTTTTATCGTAAATAAAATTTCCACGCCGAAATTCCATTTTGTATTCACAGTATTGGTGTTGCTGAAAATTTGTTTCCTAACAGATTAATTTTTTTTTGGGTGAAAAACCAAAACTTTTTTAATCATTTAAACCAAGAAAAAATCGGCTTTTTCAATACTTTTCAAAAATTATTCGACACCGGGATGGATAACAATAGATTAATTATTTTTAATAAGTATTAAATTTTTAGCTTATCTGAATACTCAAATGATTAAAACTTTTTTAGAAAGTTTAAAAACCTTTATTTTTTCTAATTTTTTTGTTGCTATTACTGTAATTTATAATTCTATTACGGTATATTATAGGTCAATGTTTGTATAAGAAATTGACATGTATTTGAAAAAAATTAAGACTAATAGTTGATCATAGAGACAGAAGTTGATTTTTTTACTTTTCGAAAATACCACATGTTTAAATTTAAAAAGAAACGGGGTATTTATACATCAAGTTCGAGTGAGGTGTTTTTCATTTAAAAATACTATACATTCTTTTTGCATCCTATTTTACAAAAATGAAAATATACTGGAATTTATAAAAAATACTTTAATTATATATATATATTATATTGATTTCATTTTTTATATTGATTTCATTTTTCATTTATTATATATATTATATTATATATTTTATATAGAAAAAAAACTTTATAAAAAATAAAAATCCAAATCATGGCAAAGAAAATAATTTTTGCAATAAATATTTTTGTGTTTTTTTTTCTTTCAACATTTTGACTTTTTAATCAATTGCTGCAATTTACAAATCAGCGATTTTATACTGTGCCAAAAATGATTTTGTTATGTATTATTCAGATTTAGAACGAAATCAACTTTTTGTTTTGTTTTGAATTCGTATTGTTTTTTTTGAGTTGGACCGTACGAACAAAAACAAAAAAAAACCTAAAGCGCAAGCAAAAGCGAGGTTTCACTTCGCACCGCACCTTAGCAAT
>JASAMX010024727.1:0-13418 GCA_030248175.1 Microlaimidae sp. YZB2_3
GTGTCATGGTCTGATTGTGAAAAACTGGGCGCAACAGTGACATTATTGAAAATTTCTCTATCGTTTGAAGAACAAAAGATCCCAGATGACGATTTCCATGAGTTGGTTCCTGAACAAGCTGATACATACCTAGCTCAATAAGAAACTCAAACCAATTATTTTCATTTTGCGTGTTTGAAGTTATTTTATTTGAAGACCAATCTACCCCTGGCAGATTGAAATCTCCAGTAAAAACAATGGTTCCTACAAAGTTTTCTGTCAAGTTCCTGATTAGCTCAAATATTAGATTGTCTTTTTCTTTTCTAGTACGTAGGTTCTCTGTAAATACCAATGAATCTCAGTTTGGATGACTTTTGTAGAATAATGTCAACGGCTACTAGTTCTATTGCATTGGTACTTTTCCTCCATTTTCAACTTCAACTACTCTAAAAATATTTTTAATTAATAGGACTACTCCACCTCCCCTTAGCAGTACGTAACTGAACGAAGGCTAAACAAATAGATGCGTCGCACGTGCGCGCGCACTCACTCACACACACACACACACACACATACGCACACATACACAGACACACACACACACACACACACACACACACACACACACACACACACACACACACACACACACACACACACACACACACACACACACACACACACACACACACACACGCACGCACGCACACAAACACAATTATATGCATATCTAACAAATATTCTAGGAATCCAATACTACAGACAAAAGCACCAGCAATAAGCAACGAGGAAGAAAATCTTCCTCGCGGGGTCAGGAGAACCCTCGCCCAACTCAGGGCGGGGAAATCTCCTTCCCTCTACTCCTACCTACACAAAATAAATCCTACACAACACACATCACCAAACTGCCCGCTATGCAAAACACAAATACACACAACACAACACCTTTTCACATGCATAAACATTAACACGACCTTGGGACCAGAGGACCTTTGGGCAAACCCCGTTGCAGTTGCTGAGCTCCTCCAGGAGTGGGAAGAGGGGGTGAGCAAGGCGAGAAGCGTGCCGGACGGACCACACCAGGGTTGAAGGAAACCCTGGCTACTGGCAAAGGACACACACACACACGTCATAATTATAACATTTTATCGGAGATATTAAGAAAATAAAATAAATTTTAATCGGTTCCCGTAATTGCCTTTGCACCGGTATTAAATGTTTTTGTAAATGTATTAAATTGCGTTATTTTCACTGATCAGAGTGCGTTCACACGCTCTCGTACCCCCTTCGTCTCGGACCATTGCGAACGCACTCTAATAAAGGTGATAATAACGGGAATTAATACATTTACAAAAACACTTTTCACCGGTGAAAAGGCAATCACGGGAACGGGTTAATATCAACAAAAAAATGTTATCAATTTTCTTGAAACAATTTTTCGTAAAGTTTAAATTTGGCAAGAAGAAAGTTACTTAATTGTTTAAACCGATGTACAAATATATCGCGAGCGAAATTTTTTTTTAACTCAGCGTAAAAAACAATCATGATTTGGTATGTGGTTTCATTGTCTGTGAAATTATCAATAATAATAATAATAATCAATATATAAATAAATGATTAAACAATAATAATAACAAAAATATATAATATAACGAAAAATGTGCAACTCCTATATAAAAAAGTACGGAAAAGGTGGCCTTTATAATGAGCCTCTCCATTTAAATGACACTCTCCATAATAATGGCAAAGTAGCCATTTTAATGCGGGAAAATATGCTGTTCGCCTACGTTATTCAGCACAAATGTGCGCGGATCAATAAAAACATTTTATTTCATTTGCGGGATGCGTGCGCATTTAGTGTAAAGTGACGTAGGCCAACGGCATACTCCTTTGAATTAAAAGGCCATTATTATGGAGGGAGGGTGCCATTTAAATGGAGAGGCTCATTATAAAGGCCACCTTTTCCGTAATTTTTTATATAGGAGTTGCACATTTTTCGTTATATTATTTATTTTTGATAATAATAGCCACTTATGGCGTGAATTATCTATATATACATAGACGTAATGTGTGTGTGTGTGTGTGTGTGTGTGTGTGTGTGTGTGTGTGTGTGTGTGTGTGTGTGCGTGCGTGCGTGCGTGTGTGTGTGTGTGTGTGTGTGTGTGTGTGTGTGTGTGTGTGTCTGTGTGTGTGTGTGCGTGCGTGCGTGTGTGTGTGTGTGTGTGTGTGTGTGTGTGTGTGTGTGTGTGTGTGTGTGTGTGTGTGTGTGTGTGTGTGTGTGTGTGTGTGTGTGTGTGTGTGTGTGTGTCTGTGTATGTGTGCGTATGTGTGTGTGTGTGTGTGTGTGCGTGCGTGCGCGCGCACGTGCGACGCATACAGTCCGGGAATTTTTATAAAGAGGTTGAAATTTAGAAAAATTTTGCATGGACATATTTAGCCTGGACAACACATTTCACAAAAGGGAGAAACATATGGAGTTTGGAAATTGAAAATTTTTTGTCTCTGAATTGACTCGAACTAATTGATAAGAGTCAGTAGCCAATTTAAAACCAGAATTTGATGTTTTTTTTGGTAAGATTAACATAGACATCTTAATACTGGACAATGTTTTTTCACTAAAAAGTTGAACGACCTTCTTCCCCAAACAGAAAAAAGATTGGGCTGGGTAAATGAGATATCATTGCAAAGCTTATGTCGGGGAATGTCGTAAAGGTGTTGAAATTAAAAAAAATCCATGGACATCCTTAGGTTGGACAACGCATTTGCGCAAAAACGGGGGCCCTATGAACTTTGGAAGTTAAAAAATTTTTTGTCGTTGAATTAGCTTAAACTTATTGGTTAAAGAGTTAGTCAATTAAAAGCCACAATATTATGTTTTTTTGGGAAGATGAACATGAACATCTTTATACTGGACAACACATTTTCACCAAAAGAGGGAATGGAGCCTTCTCCCTAACCGCACAAAAAATTAAGTTAAATGAGGTATCATTGCAAAGCTTCCAATTTGGGGAATGTCATAAAAGGGTTATATGTTTAAAAAATAACATGGACAATTTTAATCTGGACAACACAATTTCACCATAAGGGCCCCATAAATTTTATAAATTTATTTCTATTGGTAATTGTTTCTATTTTCATTGCTATTTATTACCAATAGTTATTAGTAAATGGAAACCCAGCGTATCATTTTTTTTGAAAAAAATCAATATGAACATTATTATGTTGGACAACGATTTTTCTAAAAGTTGGGATTGACCTTCCTCCGTAACCACAAAAAAGATTGGCCTAAATTAGATATCATTGAAAAGCTTACAGCTCAGAGAGAATCGTAAGGAAGTAAAATTTTTTTAAAATAACATGGACATCTGTATGTTGGACAAACCATTTTTACCAAAATGACGGAAAGGATTATCCTTGCTAACTACTAAATGAAGTGAGTTAAATGAGATAGCATTACAAAGCTTACAATTCAAGGAATTATCATAAACGGATTTAATTTCGAGAAATTAGCAAATTAATCTGAGAAATACAGATACAATAATTTTCAGCCGTATGGCTGACACGGGCTACTTGTGTTATCAAAATATACCGAAAAATATACACTCCTGTGCAAAAACCAGTACCGAAGTATGCCATTACTTTAATAAAACTGCTTCAATCTATCCGATGCATAAAGTCTGAAAATGCATTCGATTGCGTTGGGTTAATTTTTTAAATTATTATTTAAGACGCCAGTTTACTATCTGTAACAACACATATAACACTAGCTTAATATAATAACCCGTTCCCGTAATGGAATTTTTCCCTGTTACAACCGTAAAACTTTCGTACGACAAAGGTGAAACCTTCGTCTCACGGTGGTGGTTTTTTCGTAGACAAAATGTCGTATGTAAAACTTACCGCGGTAAACTCTACGCATGCGCATGACCTAAATTTTACTTCCGTCATAAATAATTTTATGTGCGCGAATAGTACCCAAAGAGCAAGCAAATTGAAATGGTTAAAGCTGTACGGTATTAATATGCAAATTTTTTGCAACATGAAATATCCTACGTAATACACTGTTTCCGTGCGAAAAATCTGCATATTGCTACCGTACAGCTTTAACCATTTCAATTTGCTCGCTCACTGGACACCACTCGCGCAAAAAATTATGTATGACGGAGGTACGGCATAGGTCTTACGAAGGTTTCACGGTTGTAGCCGAGGAAAAGGCAATCACGGGAACGGGTTAATATAGAACATATAACTCCAGCTTAATATAGTAATATAACATCAGCTTACCATTTGTTTCATGTCTGTCGCATTTTTATAAAGATTCCTGTAGTAGTTGTGCTGATCCAATAACAATTGTCTTTCAGCGTCGCTTAGATCCGGAATTGACTCAGCTGTAAACAACAAAACCACAAACAAATACAAAACAAATATTTAAGATATATAATGTAGTATGTTACCCAGAGCTTTTGAGCTCCTTCTCCATAATTTTGTTTCCATTTAATAAATAGTTAAAGACAAATTCCACATCTTGTTTTGTTACAATTTTTTTCAAAACTTATTAAAAACCATAAAAATAGTATCAAAACTTAAAGATAAAGTAACTTTAAATATTTTTCAAGATTCAATAAGCTTAAGTTGCTCCGTAGCCGCGGGGAACCATCACTGTAAAATATTAGTTTGACGTTTTAGTTGTTAGGCCTCCGTTCTACACGGAACCGGTGAGCCGTCATTTGTAGACTGTAGAACCAAAATTCCAACTAATTTTATTAATAATAATAATATCTATTTTAGTACAATGAACAATTCTCAAATTTCTACATTTCCTGCCGCAAAACTGTTTTTGCTGACATATTTACACAAGAATGTGTCATGAAGGAATTATTACTTGAAATTAATTTGAAACTGGCGTACTGAAGCTTACAATTAAAAGATTGTGTTAAATCAAGTCCTGGCTGGGGATTTAACTTGCGAGCGCGTGTGTGTTTCATACAAATGCTTTATGGAGGGAATCGTGTAATGCACAGAGTAAGGAAAAAGCAATAATTTTATACAAACAATAGTGCAGTCTGTACAAAACTAATGCGTGCTCCGAAAATTTTTTATGTGAGCATTTGGCACCCACGGAATAAACGATTTAAAGAATAATTGTGTTAGTATGTATTAAATTTACACTTTTAATACACATTATGTATCGTATCAGTCAATTATTTTGTTGTCGCGATGTGCTCAGTCAAAACTTTTCCAGTACGTCTCATATTTTCGTTAGATATGACATGCACTAAATTTCAAAATTAAAAAAATAGTCATATTTAGATAGTGCAAACTACTACAAATTTTTTTAGTAATAATTATATTAATTAATATATACCTGTTCCACATATTCCCAGCAGTTTTAAAGCTAAACCTGTTAGTATTAGAAAAATCATTTTCAAGATAGTGGTATATGTTTCCCAAACAATTCTTAAAAGAAATAACTATAGTTTATACAAAAATGATGCGGACTGGCGACAAAACTCGAACTTTGAACAGTTATATCTCCATAACGGGTGGTAGATTATGTAGGGGACATATATCGAAGCATAGGTCAGACTATTGGTTATCTTTTAAAAAACTTAGAAAAAATTGTTTTTCTGTGACGTCATCAATACGGCCGATGCGGTGAAAAAAAACCTGGTCCCAAAAAAAAAGTTTTTTATTAGTACGAGATAAGAAACGCCGCTTGGTATGCTGTTACTTTTTCGAGATTTATTTTAAATTGAGAAAAATCGGCTCGCTGAAATTTTTTATGATGCGTTGAATGCGCGCGGTTTTTGCAAATTTTTTCGCTAAATAAATACACAGCAAAAAAACTTTTGTTTTGCTTAATGTTCGACGTGTGTACAATTTTGATCATATTGTTATATATTAAATGTCCGCCGGTTTTTATCACTTACTTTTGACCTAAAGTTTTTTAAGTGTTGACCCCCCCCCAAAAAAAAAATTTTTTTTAAATTTTTTAATTTTTTAAAACTTTTTAATATTTTAAATCAAAATAAATTAAAAAAATTTAGAAATCAAGTTCTAAATTTTATTATTCTTGTAAAACTTTTAAATTTAGAGATTTTATGCTGCCAGCATACGGGCTTGGAATGCTTCCAAATTTTAAATGTCATTTTTGAAAACTAATTGTAGCTTAATATTAGTTTTTTTACACAAACGTATATCAAAATTTGTCATATGTGATAAATTTTAAATTTTTGATGGTTTTGAAAAAAAATTTCGGTATTGGTGCTAGGCACCCCTAGCTTAGGCTTAGGCTTAGGTTTTGCTTAGACTTAGATTTTGCTTAGGCTTAGGTTTTACTTAGGCTTTTTTTTTTAATGATCAGATAACAAAATTAATATCATACTAAGCATAGTTTATGCATAGTTTAATTCTTCTGTTTTCATCATTTCATTGTGTTTATTTTTTCTCTTTTTCTATTTTTTTTTTCTTTTTTTTTTCATCAACAACATCAAATCTGCGACTTAATTGCCGCCAATATGAATCACAATTGTAACTAATTATCAATGAACATAGCTATCTGATATGACTTTAAAGGCTCAAAAAGAGCGCTTATTTAAGTCAGTTCCAAAACTCTTCTTGAATGCATCCAAAGAATCGACAGTTACTTGAGATTTGAGGCTTTGGTTTTGCTTAGGCTTAGGCTTGAGTTTTGCTCAGACTTAAGTTTTGCTAAGGCTTAGCTTAAGCTTAGCTGAGATTTTGCTTAGGCTTAGCTTAGGTTTTGCTTAGCTTAGGTTTTGCTTAGGCTTGGTTTTGCTCAGACTTAAGTTTTGCTAAGGCTTAGCATAAGCTTAGCTGAGATTTTGCTTAGGCGTAGCTTAGGTTTTGCTTAGGCTTAGCTTAGTCGGTGATTTTTTTACAGTTTTTGGGATAGGTTTTGCCCCTTCTCTTCCGGGTTGCTGAACTTCGAAACCTGCCCGCATATGAGACAAGTTTTATCTCCCGGTGAAGGAAGGTAATGTGTGTTCTCTGATTGGCCAGTGGTGCTAAAAAGGCGAGGCGCCTTTTTAAAAAGCGTAAAAAGCCAAATCAATTGCCTGCAATGTGGATAGGTGAAACTAACCGCATACTATGGTTGAATTATATCTGGCTGACGCTGAAAATTAGAATGCAGACATGAAGGGACCAATTAAAATTATGCGGTAATGACGTTAATTTTTAAAACAAATAAGAACGCAGAATTTTTTTAATTCCACCTTTTCACAAAAATACATTAAAAAATTTGCATTTAGGTTACAACTTAAGTAATTTAATAAATAATTATTAAAATACAGTTTTTAATCTTTGTTATTAATCCGCTTGAGTGAAAAATTTTGAATGTTTTTGTTGTTAAATAGTTGATTCAATACTACAAATCTCGCAGTCAGCTAGATGTTATTTGCCAGGCAATTTTTTTCCACTGTTACTATTAGAAGTTTTTGTAAAAAGCATTGCTTTAATATCCAAATCACTCGCCTATACTGTGGGTAGGTTGAACTACCCACAAACATTACGCAGACCGATAGGATTTTACTTACGACTTGTTCATACTTGAGCTTTCTGACTTGAACCCTAGTGGGTTAACCTTTATTAAAAAGTTTGTGATTCCGCATTGAATTAATTGTCATGCTAAAAATGTATGGGACGCAGGGATGCCCACTTAGTATAGTATAGTATAGTAATAGTATAAAACCTGCGATTCTAATTCTAGTATAGTATAGTATAGTATAGTAAGACCTATGAGTTTAATTCTAGTATAGTATAGCATAGTATAGATTTTTAAATTTTCTTACTAGTAACGTTACTAGTAAGACGGGAACGGGACACGAGGGTACTGGACACGAGGGTACTGGACACGAGGGTAATGGACACACTGGGCTTAAAAAAATTGCGTTCACCACAACCTCGCAGCAAAATCGATTCATTATGCAAAGGGGGACACGAGGGTACTGGACACGAGGGTACTGACGAGCAAAAACATGGGTCCGGCACAAAAGAGTCCCGGCACAAAAGAATCCTGAAAAAAATCGCAGCTGGCACAAAAGAGTCTTAGGAGTCTTAGCTTAGGCTTAGGAAAATAAATTTTACCGTGCAATGGGTTTTGAAGACTCCCAAAGATTCGTTGTTGGATTATTTAACTCACGACTCAATACTTAGATTTAAATGTATAAAATATCATACATGAAAAATCTAACAATTGTATGTTTTTGGGTTTTAAAAGCACATGTTGTTTGCCTTGTTTTAAATGATCAACATGTGTTCAAGTAAATTCCTAAAGCTAGAGTGGACTAAAAAAGGCAAGAAGTTATTTTTTTACTTTTCTAAAATCTATTTTTGCAGAAGTTATTATTTTTAAAGATTTTATCAAAAAAACTCATTTATTTTAATCAAGAGTCGATGAAAGAGTTTAAATATAAAAAAGACAGCAAAAACTGAAACTCGCTTCGATTTTCGTACGAGTATATGATTTAGAAAAAAAAACCAAAAAACAGTAATTAAATAACTTCTTGGCGTTCTCATTCCACTCATGATTGTTTAATAATATTGTTTAGTTTTTCAAAGGCAGGGTTTTGAAGCTCCAGAGATTCGGAGATAGCTTCAAACATTATCATTGTTTTTATTAAAAACCCATGGTATAAATTGTGTGTAATATAACCTTTAAAAATTTCATGTTTTAGTATGATGTTTTATTAAACAATTTACGTAGTTTTTTGATTATTAAATTGCATTATATTTAAGCAAGAAAAAAGGTTATTTATAATTAAAAACGAAACGACTTATGTAAGGTTTAATTGTGTTCACGTTCAAACGATTAAAATTTAGTTCGGCTCATTCAGTTTAAAAAATTTACATATTTGTGGCAAACGTATTTTTTCTTAGCTCAGTAGCCTCGTGTCCGGTACCCTCGTGTCCAGTACCCTCGTGTTCTAGAATCAGTAAGACACGTATACTGGAATTAAAAAAATAATTAATTCTGGTATAAAGTAAATATGCATTAAATTCTTAAATAACGAAAGTAATTCAAAGGTTTTAATTCAAAATTATTCAATACTTATAAAGAACAACGTGGTTTATTAAAATGGTGTTATTTTTTTTTTGTTGTAAAATTAAAAAAAATCCATACGGCTATAATTTATGACAAAAATCTATTTAAATCTATTTTATTTTTATCTATTTATCTATTTAAATCTATTTAATCTATTTAATTTATTTAATTTAATTTATTTAATATATTTATCTATTTTATATTGCTCGATTATTTTGCATTAATTTTATATAAAATCTTAAAAGTTGTATTACAGATATCTATATTTTTTGCTGGTAATATGCTTATATTTACCATTGATCTGTGGAGGAGTAGGATGACAGATCCCTATATGGTCACGAAAATGTATATAACAAAAAATAATTTTAAAATTCATAATATCGCTGGATTCATACAAATTTACCTACATTTTAAACAGTATCGTACCAAATGCTTATATATATAATATATATTTGTTTTTTAATGAAACATAAGAATTCTGGTGGTAATATAACAATTACAAAATTCTAAAATATAAAATTAAAATTTTTGCATATGACCCCCTATATGGAATGTTAGATATTTAAAACACTTTTCAAGGTTGAAATTGAAAATAGAATGGTTTTCGAGTAAAAAATAAAATACATGGGGTAGATTAAAACCACAACACTCAGAACCAGAACTCCTATTTTGTTTTTAGAAATCTTAGTGGACGGTGGAGATTTAACTAATAAGTACCGCATTAAAAGTCCTTTAAATGATCGAGTTTGCGATTGATTTTTTTAAAATTGGTAAACACTTTTAAGTTTTTTTTCATGTTTTAGGCTTTCCAAAAATATTTTAGTTGTTTTGATCCGCTAAAAATCAACCGAGTTTGCCGTTCGAAAATTAAAAAAAATCCACAAAACCCAATTTTTTTCCTACCAGAAAACGAACTGTTTACATATTAATTTGAATTAAATAATTAGAGTCATCATCACCACATTATTTTTCAAACAATAAAAACACAAAAAATAACGTACATTTTTGGGGATCAGGTGCTACAGAACTTCAACACCCATATAAACCAGAAGTGATATTTTTTTTAAATCACAACACTAAAGTTGAGGGAAAAATAATATGGTTTGGGTTATAATCCACATTAGGAAGACACAAAATAGAAATAGTGTGGTAAAAAAAAACACACTTCTAAAAAGAATTTGGTAAATTTGGTAAAATTAAAACATATTTTGGTTTTTAAACCACATTTATGGCTTTAGTTTTTATAAATAATTTTAGTTTACTCGAATAGTATAAACTCTATACTAGAATTATTTTAGTATACTAGTAAGAAACCTTTAATTCTAGTATAGGATAGTATAGTATAGATCGCTCGGCTTTAATTCTAGTATAGTATAGTATAATATGTCCGGTTTTAATTCTAGTATAGTATAGTATACTGTAAAACCCCTAAATAATTCTAGTATAGGGTAGTGCATTTAATTTCGGCACTTTTCCCAATTGGGCATTTTCGATTTTAGACTATATCTTTGGTAATCCTGGACGGAATACGACGTTTAATAGCTCAAATGAGAGCTAATTATATGTAGATGACTGTCGTGAGCTTTTTATTTGTTATGTTATGATATTTTCATGTGAAATTGTGTGATTTATAATTTAAAAAAATTGTTACTCGTTTTTAGAACATGGGCATTTCATGATTACGCAATAAATTGGTTTAAAAATTAAACTGTCCTGGTAAAATTTAGTCTATTTTCCGAATTTTTAGTCCCCGTGGTTCTACGTTGCGTCTGTGGTGAGCAATCGTTATACAATAAAATAGTGTAATTTCGGCACACTATTGCTGTAGGTAAAAACGGGTTGAATTTAGTGGTCGGGTGTTAAATTGTAGTTGTAAATAGTTAAAAGACAACGGTGAAGTGTGCAGGAGTCATAGCGCTGCACTTAAACTCGATTAAGGGGGTCCTTTTAAAAAGTGCCGAAATTAAATGCACTTTTTTTCCCAAATTTTCCTCATTTTGATACCATTTATCATTTTAGCTGTAACTTTTGGCCAGTTATACGTTGATCAACAAGTAAAAGCTTAAATTAAAGAAAACTGTCTGGAGATAATGATAGGCTTTTAAATTTTTGAAAATGATGATTTTTTGACTGAGAAACTATCGATTGTTTGTAAAGTGCCGAAATTAAATGCATATATTTAATTTCGGCAATTTTCCATTTTTTTAAAAACTGATTTAATTAGGTAAAAAGCAACTTTTGTACATTGAAACTTTTATGACGCAACGCAGTATTGTAAAAGCTTTAAAATGAGCTATCAAACATGAAAATCGGGCCATACAGTGAAAAGTTACATTGGAAAAACGAAAAAGTGCCGAAATTAAATGCACTACCCTAGTAGTATAGTATAGTATAATTCTAGTATATAGTAGGCATCCCTGATGGGACGGCGGTGCACATAAAGAAGAAATAGCAAAAAGACAAAAAGAAAGTTGCTTAAGGCTTTCATTTGTAATTAAAAATGAATGTAGGAAAATCTGCATCCAGAAATAAAACATGGAATTTTTTTATGAAAATTAAAAATCTTTTGATGACACAAAATAAATTAAGTAAATTTTCCAGAATTTCCAAAAAAAATCGATAATAAACTTTAATAAATGTAGCTGCAGGTACTTAGTATTGGTATCAGAGAGTCTGTTGATTGTTTAGAAATTAATTTTTACAATGCCGCTAGTAATGCTATCTGCCTCTTTCGAAAAACATAGTTTTAAAACAAAGCCTTTTAAAAGGCCCCGCCTTCTTAAGTGCGGGTAGGTTTCGGAGTACAGCTTCCGAGCTATATAAGAGTTTGATTCGTAAAAGCCAATCTCAAGCATTACAAGTTTAAAAGGATAAATAATAGCAATATCTGGAATTGTTATTATATATTAATGGTATAACTGTAACTGTATATATTATTTTCGCATTAAGAAAGCTTGCGAAACTTACTGTGGCAGATAAATTATTTTAAATTTCGCGTACCAGTTCTCACGCATCAGGTCTGTTTTTAGTTGTAGAGTCAGAAAAATGACAGCCTATTCTCAGTTCTCAATTCTCATTCTTAGTCAGTGATATCCAATTCTCAGGAAATTTTTTTTATAAAAAAATTTTGAACTATCGGTTTTCTCAAAAGCTAACGTTTTCACATGTTATTTTTTATTTGAATGAGAATTAAGGTTTTTTAAACTAAAAATTTAATCTAAGAACGGCATTTATGAAATTACTGCAGAAAAAATATTAGAATATCGCAACTAAGAAGCAACACCTGGAGCTTTGTACAATTTTTAAAAAATTTTCATGAATACATGTAATTAAAGAGTAATGCTATAAACTATTTTATCGAAAAATTTATGAAAAATAATTAAAAGACTTAAAAATGCAAGTAGATAAAATAATTAAAATATTTTTTTACGTTTAAATAAGTTTTAAATCGCTTATTTAACGAGTTTCACTTTAAACGGCCGAAGCATGATATTAAAGGGTTGAAACATCACTAATGACTAATGAAACTCGTAAATAAGTTTTTATTCATCCACTAACACATCACTAGCCGAAGCTAACACGGTGAAAAAAATATAGCCTTCAAGGATTACAATTATACACCGTATCAAATAAAAAAACATTATGAGGACATATTTTTCGGGATTCCAGACCGAGGCTCGCGAAAGCCAAAAAAAATATATATAAAAAGTCGTAAGTAGTAATGTAACCAATGATTACAGATTTTAATTACGTAATTTCCTACTACACGTCACGATGGTTAAAACTCTCTTATTTAAACGGGAGTTGTTTGTGTTAAAGATCTTTACAGAGTTATGACGTTTACAGACTTACTTTTAGCCAATCAGCGCTTGGGAAAAAATAGGAGATCTCTACGTTCATTGAATATCAATTTTTTCTCTAGCGCTAATTGGCTAAAACAGCTCCTCCCACAAACATTCCCACAGAGCAAAACATATATGACGTGATCACGAATACTATAACATTTTGAGGGTTCTTAAAATTCTGACGTGGTTAAAAAAATTTCCCGCTTCGCGGATAAAAGAAGTAAGTTATGCCACCATCAATTACCCAGGGAGGATGTACCACCTTGAGTCAGCAGACTTGTTGATTTACGACAATAAAGCGTATGGTTGAATTATATCTGGCGCCGACCTCGTAAATATAGGATGTCTAGGATATATGAGCGAACCAATTAAAACAGCGTGGTTACGACGGTGTTAAAAAAACTATTAGAACGCTTTTTTAATTCCCGCCTTTTGACTTTTGATACATAAATTAGCCCAATTTAGCCCGTTAAAAACAATGAATTTTTGTTTCAAATTGAGTATTTTAATAATTAAGTAATTAATGA
>JASAMX010024728.1:0-13669 GCA_030248175.1 Microlaimidae sp. YZB2_3
ATAAAGCATCATCTTGGATAAAAGATAGCCAGTGATGTACTGAGTTTGGAACGCAACAAGAACTTTTATGACAGAACAAATGCATTCATGGAATAGATTGCCGAATGCTTTTATACAACATATCAAAAAATTATCGTGTAATCCGTACCAGCACGGGTTCTGGATCGTCACTAAGCATGTATTTAGCGAACGGATTTCCTTGAATCCCTATTAAAGTAATAAAAAGCAGCAATAATTAGAAACAAAAAGCTATTTAAGTAGGGCCTATAACAGGACTGATGAAATTATAGACGTATCAAAGGTAAACACGGGGTTCCTTTTTCCAGGAAAGGCAGGTTTTTACTTGGCTAGTACCTGCTGCTCACTTGCTTTTTACACCTGCCTTTGAAGTAGTATTTATCTTACCTTTTTGTTTCTTCAACCAATCCTTAAGGCTGGTTCATCTAAAGCCAAAACGTCCTTTGGACAAGCCAAAACGTCCTTTGAACTTTTCCTTTGAACAAATAGAATGCTACACTTAGAATTTGTCGTTTGAACAAAATCGACAAAGTGAAGGGAAAAAGTTGAAGGACGAAAAGTATGAACACGTTTTCCTTGGATTTTGTCCTTTGGACTTTGTCCTTTGGACTTTGAAGGAACAAGAAGTCCAAAGGAAGTAAACATTACAAAGGTCTTAGCATTGAAAAACACTGTATTTATGCACTTACATGTTCAATGTATGTATTTACGCTGTATTTGTCCTTAGGACCAAGTTAAAGGACTTTTGTTCTTTGGACTTTTTCCAAAGGACATTTCATAAGTATGAACCAACCTTTAAGTTATCTTTCTAACCTGCCTCCACCCTCTCTTGGTGATTATTATCTAGCAAACCATTGCAAAATTTATTGAGCAAACCTCCTATTTAACTATTCTCCCGATCGAACTTGAATAAAGAAAAAAGTAGGAAATTTTTACAAAAAATAAATAAAAATCAAATAGGAATATTTTTACAAAAATAGAAAAACATTTACCAAAAGTGAAAATTTTTTTTTTAAAAATTTTGAAAAAAAAACTTAAAACATAATTCAAAATTCTGTAAACTAAAATAACTACCAAATTTTTATGTAAAATATAGAATAATTAAAACTAAAATATTTTAATTTTGCTATTTATAACATTTTTAAACCAATTAAAAAAAGTACAATATAACTGACTGGTACAAACAAATTGTACATTAAAATGTTTAATCAGACCCAAGGTGTCCGTCTGGTTTTAAATCGATAAGGATGTTTCTCAAAATTGTCTTCAGTTGGCAGAAAAAATGTACAAGGCAGGTAAAGATATTTAGGAGAGAGGGTGGAGGCAGGTTAGAAAGATAACTTAAAGGTTGGTTCATACTTATGACAAAACGTCCTTTGGACAAAGTCCAAAGAACAAAAGTCCTTTGAACTTGGTCCTAAGGACAAATACAGCGTAAATACATACATTGTACATGTAAAGCGACAAATACAGCGTTTTTACGCCAAGGTTTTTAACGTTTTTACGTCCTTTGGACTTTGTCCTTTGGAAAAAGTCCAAAGGACAAAGTCCAAAGGACAAAATCCAAAGGAAAACGTGTTCATACTTTTTGTCCTTTGGACTTTTCCCTTTGGATTTTGTCCTTTGGATTTTGTTCAAACGACAAATTCTAAGTGTAGCATTCATACTTCGTTCAAAGGAAAAAGTTCAAAGGACGTTTTGGCTTGTCCAAAGGACGTTTTGGCTTTAAGTATGAACCAGCCTAAGAGGATTGGTTGAAGAAACAAAAAGGTAACAGCAAAATACGTCTCAAAGGCAGGTGTAAAAGGCAAGTGAGAGGCAAGTATAGCCAAGCAGAGACCTGCTCTTTCCGAAAAAGGAACCCCGTGTTTACCTTTGATACGTCTATAATCTCATCAGTCCTGTTATAGGCCCTACTTAAATAGCTTTTTGTTTCTAATTTATTGCTGCTTTTTATAAAATTTGAAAATGATTTTAGGAAATCCGTTCGCTAAATACATGCTTAGTGACGATCCAGAACCCGTGCTGGTACGGATTACAACCCGCGAGTGAATTTTTTGATATGTTGTATAAAAGCATTCGGCAATCTATTCCATGAATGCATTTGTTCTGTCATAAAAGTTCTTGTTGCGTTCCAAACTGAGTACATCACTGCGAACTGCTTTCAGTCAAGTTAAAATCCGTGCGCTAATTTTCGTATGAATCTTTAATACGGAATAAAAAGAAAAAAATTGAATATCTAAAATCTGTGGAAATATGTTTTCAAGGTGCGGTGCGGAGTCAAACTATTTGTCTTTGATTTTGATATTTTTTTGTGAAAACCTTACCCATACCCACAATAGCCCAAAATTTTTTTTCAACAAATTATCTTCAGTGGTTAAGGAGTTATGACCCCCAAAATTGGCTTTTTTGACAATTATATTCGTGAAAGATTGCTCAATGGGTATAACAAATTTAAGTTAAAAATTATGTACTCAAAGAAAACGGCGACTTTTCACTTTAATTTGATACCTTGATTGTTAAAATAGGTGAAGTATTTCTCAAAATATTACGTTTCCAGTACAAAAACTTGCGATCGATTTTTTCGCCAAAAATACGAAATGACGGCAAAATATTGGCTAACTTCATCAAATCCCTACCGTACACCTCTTTTTTGAATGGATTATTTTTTTATATTCTCTACAATTGTTTCATTATGAATGAAAATATTCTAATCTTTGTATTTTTGATTATTTTTGTACTTCTTATGTCGATACAATATATTGGATGGCAAATAAAGCTTATTGTTTTGAATTTCTTGATCACAAGCACGTTTCAGACGCGAAATGATAATCGCGTCTCGATGCTTTGTGTAAAAGTGAGGACCTTACTAAATGCAGCAATGAAAACAACATTAGGCAGTGAACGCGTCTTTTATTCATTAGCTTCGGACGCACTGTGTCTTTTTTTTCATCACCTTTATTACAGAAAATATATTTTTGTTATTGAAGAGAGAAATATTTCTGTTAATACAACCAACAACAATATAAAAAACCATAAAAACTATTGTAAAGTAGTAAACTAAACTAAATAGACTAAAGATGAATACTATCAGGGTGAAAATGACTAGGTGGTAAAGTTACCACTCGTTCTTTGAGAAAATATTACGTGGAGAGAAACATCGGACGCAACTTAATAATAATTGGTTAAATCATCTCTGAAAATTTTTTTTATTATTTTTTTTTTCTCAAGCGTTCATTCTTTATTTCTTCCTGACGGCAAGTGGTTACGCCCTGAATTTCAGTCACAAGGATTTTAACTTTAAAAATATAAGACAACCAGGGGTCGCATTCTGAAGAAACACTTATATTTACCCCAATAAATTCATTCCAATAAAAATAAAAATAAAAATAATATATATTGTAAATTAATAAGACTACCGCATATTGGGAGCGGAAATGAGTGCAATGAATTTTTTTTTTGATTTTTTTTGTCCCGTCACAAAAACACCTCTCGCGAAAAATAAAAAAAAATAGTCAATGCGCGTATTTTTTTTCATGGGTGGCGCGGGAGCCCCACGGGGCGATTTAGCCCCGTGGCGCCGCGCCAACCATAAATTGCAGAACGTGGGTAAATTTTTGAATTTCAGAATGCGACCCCTGGTTGTCTTATATTTTTAAAGCTCAATTCCTTTATAAGCTGGAAATACAGGCGTAAGCGCTTGCCGTCAGGAAGAAAAAAAGAATGAACGCTTGAGAAAAAATAAAAAATAAAAAAAGTTTGCAGAGATGATTTAACCAATTATTATTCATTGCATAAATGTTTCCACATAATATTTCAAAGAACGAGTGGTAACTTTACCACCTAGTCATTTTCACCTGATAGTATCATATTATTAGTCTATTTCAGTTTAGTTTACTACTTTACAATAGTTTTTATGGTTTTTTATATTGTTGTTGGTTGTATTAACAGAAATATTTCTCTCTTCAATAACAAAAATATATTTTCTGTAATAAAGGTGATGAAAAAAAAGACACAGTGCGTCCGAAGCTAATGAATAAAAGACGCGTTCACTGCCTAATGTTGTTTTCATTGCTGCATTTAGTAAGGTCCTCACTTTTACACAAAGCATCGAGACGCGATTATCATTTCGCGTCTGAAACGTGCTTGTGATCAAGAAATTCAAAACAATAAGCTTTATTTGCCATCCAATATATTGTATCGACATAAGAAGTACAAAAATAATCAAAAATACAAAGGTATGAAAATCTTTCATTCATAATGAAACAATTGTAGAGAATATAAAAAAATAATCCATTCAAAAAAGAGGTGTTGCATAAGGATTTGATGAAGTTAGCCAATATTTTGCCGTCATTTCGTATTTTTGGCGAAAAAATCGATCGCAAGTTTTTGTACTGGAAACGTAATATTTTGAGAAATACTTCACCTATTTTAACAATCAAGGTATCAAATTAAAGTGAAAAGTCGCCGTTTTCTTTGAGTACATAATTTTTAACTTAAATTTGTTATACCCATTGAGCAATCTTTCACGAATATAATTGTCAAAAAAGCCAATTTTGGGGGTCATAACTCCTTAACCACTGAAGATAATTTGTTGAAAAAAAATTTTGGGCTATTGTGGGTATGGGTAAGGTTTTCACAAAAAAATATCAAAATCAAAGACAAATAGTTTGACTCCGCACCGCACCTTGAAAACATATTTCCACAGATTTTAGATATTCAATTTTTTTCTTTTTATTCCGTATTAAAGATTCATACGAAAATTAGCGCACGGATTTTAACTTGACTGAAGGATTCGCAGTGATGTACTGAGTTTGGAACGCAACAAGAACTTTTATGACAGAACAAATGCATTCATGGAATAGATTGCCGAATGCTTTTATACAACATATCAAAAAATTATCGTGTAATCCGTACCAGCACGGGTTCTGGATCGTCACTAAGCATGTATTTAGCGAACGGATTTCCTAAAATCATTTTCAAAATTAATAAAAAGCAGCAATAATTAGAAACAAAAAGCTATTTAAGTAGGGCCTATAACAGGACTGATGAAATTATAGACGTATCAAAGGTAAACACGGGGTTCCTTTTTAGGAAAGGCAGGTTTTTACTTGGCTCATACCTGCCTCTCACTTGCCTTTTACACCTGCCTTTGAGACGTATTTTGCTGTTACCTTTTTGTTTCTTCAACCAATCCTTAAGGCTGGTTCATACTTAAAGCCAAAACGTCCTTTGGACAAGCCAAAACGTCCTTTGAACTTTTTCCTTTGAACGAAGTATGAATGCTACACTTAGAATTTGTCGTTTGAACAAAATCCAAAGGACAAAATCCAAAGGGAAAAGTCCAAAGGACAAAAAGTATGAACACGTTTTCCTTTGGATTTTGTCCTTTGGACTTTGTCCTTTGGACTTTTTCCAAAGGACAAAGTCCAAAGGACGTAAAAACGTTAAAAACCTTGGCGTAAAAACGCTGTATTTGTCGCTTTACATGTACAATGTATGTATTTACGCTGTATTTGTCCTTAGGACCAAGTTCAAAGGACTTTTGTTCTTTGGACTTTGTCCAAAGGACGTTTTGTCATAAGTATGAACCAACCTTTAAGTTATCTTTCTAACCTGCCTCCACCCTCTCTCCTAAATATCTTTACCTGCCTTGTACATTTTTTCTGCCAACTGAAGACAATTTTGAGAAACATCCTTATCGATTTAAAACCAGACGGACACCTTGGGTCTGATTAAACATTTTAATGTACAATTTGTTTGTACCAGTCAGTTATATTGTACTTTTTTAATTGGTTTAAAAATGTTATAAATAGCAAAATTAATATATTTTAGTTTTAATTATTCTATATTACATAAAAATTTGGTAGTTATTTTACTTACAGAATTTTGAATTATGTTTTAAGTTTTTTTTTCAAATTTTAAAAAAAAATTTTCACTTTTGGTAAATGTTTTTCTATTTTTGTAAAAATATTCCTATTTTATGTTTATTTATTTTTTTGTAAAAATTTCCTACTTTTTTCTTTATTCAAGTTCGATCGGTAGTAGTTAAAACGAGGTCTGCTCCAGATAAATTTCGCAAATGGTCCGCCTAAAAAATAATAATAATCACCAAGAGAGGGTATTCAAAGCATATCAAAGGTATGAGTGGACAAGGCCAGATAGATTTTTGCAGAATTTTTTAAAATATAAAAAATGTAGAAAACGCCTGTTTGAGGTCGAGGTTGTGGCTCGGTGGCAAAACTTAAGTCTTGCATACTAAAGGCCTTCGATCGAGTCCCACGCTACATGGTAATTATATTGATGATTGTTAATACTTTTATGTATAGTAGGGTAACTAACTTAATTTCGGCCAGGCCTTAATTTCGGCCACCAATTTGGGGTGTTATAAAATTGGCTTATTTTTAAAACACAAAAGAACTAGCACAAAAGTAACTGGATTAATGTTGAATAAAGTGTTTTTGCAAAAGTTTTTTATTTTTGTTATTCTACATTATCAACAGTTTCATAAAAAAAGTGAATTTTTTGTTTCCTAATTTTTGCTTTGTGTTTAAACTGCATCAAATATAGAACGAAGCAATATATAACCTTAAAATATCTTTTATTTAAGGCTCAAAGTTGTTAATTTTGATGTTGTGATATTTTCTTCAAAATCATTTCGCAATGCGTTTAACTAACTGCGCATTTTAAGATTCCATTAATTTCGGCCACCTGAAAATTTAGGTGAAAGAACCTGCCGTCTTTTTGCTGTTTTTAAATATCATTGTACTACCGTTTTTATTAAGATTTTTTTTGCTCGTTTGACTTTGTTTTGACGTTTTTTAAGCCAAAAATAAAAATTGAACAAAAAATACAAATTATTAAAACTTGTTTTTTCAAGGTTTTGACATAATTATTTAAAGTTATGCTAATAACTATTAAAATTCGCGAACGGGAAAAATTAAGTTATATGTACCGAGAACAATACCTAAGGGTAAATTTGCAACCTTTAGAAATTTTTATTGTTCGTTTAAGCAATAGTTATGACCAGTTTTTTGTAGGTGGCCGAAATAAATGGCACGCGCCTTAACTTCGGCCACTTTAAAAAAAAGTTTAAACCTTCACTGATTTTTAAGTGTAACACAAATATTCAAATTTTGCACTGGAATAATAAATATAGCTATTGTTTGATTTTTAGGCTAAATTTTGGCTTAATTGAAAAAGCCAGAAAAAACTTATTCAAAAAAATAAAAAATGGTGGCCGAAATTAAGTCAGTTACCCAACTTGGTTGCGAAGTCAGTGCTGAATTGAGTAAAATCAGCCTTGCGTCTCCTGTTTTATGCAAAATTGAAATTAATATAAACTTTATATAGGCAGATGAAAAGTATGGAAAGACTTTCTAATCATAGCATTTAAAATTTATATTACATCATTTTTAAATTAACTCGTTCCGGTAATCGTGTTTTCTCTGGTTAAAATTGTAAAATATTCGTGTGACCATGGTGAAACCTTCGTCCTACGTTTTTGGTATGTTCATTTTAATCATTGCGGTAGGCAAACTTTACCGCGGTTAACTCTACTTATCACTTAGGTCATACCTAAATGTTAAGTATGTAATACTCATGGATAAAATTTGCATATAATTGCTACAGCATCAGGTTTAACCATTTCAATTTGCTTGTTAACTGCGCAGTAAGCAAGCAAATTAAAATGGCTAAAGCTGGTGCGAAAGATATTATGCAAACTTTATACATGCATAGAGTATAACGTATCACTTAGGTTTCGTTTGAGTGAGTTGATACGTAAAGTTCACCGCGATGAATTTTACACACCACAATGGTCAAACGAAGATACCACTACCGCGGGAGGAAAGTTTTACAGAGGTAACTGGGGAAAAGACGATTAAAGAACGGATAACAAATTACAAAATAAAAAAGATTTACCTCTTCTCATCCTATAAATATCTTCTCCGTATTGTGAGTTACTGGCAGAAATCAATATCAGCAAAACTGCTAAGAAAAAACCAAACTTTTTAATATTTTCCATATTTTATACCAGAATAATAGAATTTCTATTGCCAATTTGTGTTTTTTTTCTGCTCTAAAATAAAATTTATGACAAACACGTGGATAAAAATTACTAAAAAAATCAATACACAGAATCTATGGATGGAACAGACGTGCGGTTGGTTTATTTGTTCTAGGAGGAAAAAAAACATGGGAAGAAGGAAACATTATGTCGTTACACTGACACAAAGAGTCACAATCAGTATAAAATGTGCCACTGAGCCACCAGGACCATGTTGACCTTAAGGCACCACACAACGGGCCTACGGGTACCTGGTTTTTTTGTTTTGGCTAGACTGATTGTTGTTGTACGTCGGCTACGCATAGCAGTTTTCCATCTAGCTATCTAGTGGACAAATTCAGCTCCATAGTGTGTGGAGTCTGTACTATTAGCCTTGCAGGAACACCTATGCTGCTCATGTATGACGTTAAATGTAAGATCAAAATCAGGCGGCGACTTAAAATCCTTTAGCTAAATCAAAATCAAAATCGGAACGGGTGAACACTGCGCGCAGTTAACACTCTAGCGGTAAAGCTTGCCAACATCGTTATCAATGTTGGACGAAGAGTCTCAACCATGGGGCTGAAATTTTTTCGCCCCTCCTGGCTTGTCAGCGCCTGCCTTTGTATCCTCCGCATAAAGGAGATAAATTTTAGGTATTGCAACAACAACAAAAAATCAGTATAAAATCAACCTTTTTCTGACTCATTGAGTTTACAGTGTCTGGATGTTAAAAGAGAAAAAAGAGTCACAGTTACGAATATTTTATAAAGATTCTGACTCTTTGTTTCATAGCAACGACGATTTAAAACCCTACAATTTCTAGCCACTGATACGAACCATTTGGAATCCATACAAAATCTTTAAATTCAACGTGAAATATAAGCTTTGTTTCAGATGTCTTGCTACATTCTGATGTCAATATATTATGCGACAACAAACCCTATATTGCGGTCATATTTTACACATAAACAAACTACAGCGCGCATATATTGTAGTCTACCTTACAGTCATTTCGCGCAATGGATTGTGGTGGAAAAAAAATTTATCTGAAAAATATTTAGAATAATATACGAGAGCCGTTTTCATAAAAAACGCGATTAATTTTGGTTTAAGGAAAAAAAGTCAATTCGACTGCTTATTGGCTAAGTGGAAAATTTAACCAATCACGATTGTTCAAAACGAAGAATGTTAATATGGTGTTCTGATAGCTAATAAGCATTCGATTTAAGTTTTTTTTACTCCTTAGCTAATCTCGTTTTTTGAATGCGTTTACCGACCATTTAAAAAAACATATGCAAGCTTTTTGAATATTCAAACTAAAAATAATCAACGCTTGTATGATGAAAACTACAATTATTCATCTGTAAACAATTGTAACAACTATCGTTGTGTTGATGTTTGAGAAATATGATGTCTAATAAGAGCAAGTTAAAAATTAATATCATTCGGTGATGGCGCTAAGCTATAGTTGGTGAGGTACTGAGGCTAGAAATTACAGGTTCAAGTCCAGTATCTTTTTAAAACAGCATAATGTTTTTGTATTTTTTTGGAAAAAGAACTGGCTTTATCGGGTTTCTTATTCCCAGATGACAAACGCCATTTTTGGAACGTAATACACCATTAGAATAATACGTAATACAATTAGAACACACCAAACATTTACCCTAAATCACACTGCTGTGGTGCGATCGGTAGATTTTAACCAGGGTTAGGAGTTTGTACCTCCGAAGAGTAGGGCATGGAAGAATGACAGAAATATGTGGCTCGGAACAGAGTTGTTAGCAGGTAATGATTTGGACAGCCCGGTCCGCTCAACAATTTTCTAGTATGATCTGCCCCGGCCCAACCTGCCCCGGACCCACAATTTCTCTTTTTTACTTTGTTATTTATTTTTGTAAACATAATATCGTCGTTACTACGGCAAAATGAGCCACTGTCATTATAAAATACACAAGACGTCGGACATTTTCTTGTGTTATATATATACTTAATAAAAACATATATGTAATAAAGGTTTTTTTATCAATCAGTTAATTTTTAGAAATTGATTCTATTTGAAAATAGCGGTAAAAACAAATCTGAATAAATCTATACGAAATTTCTAGCTTTTTATTTGACTCAAAAATAAACACGTGTGAACAAAATTTTGTATACACGATACTTTTTTAAAAACACCCGATTAAAAAAATATCATAATAAAATTTAGTTTGAATTTTGTTTTTTGCATTGGTTATTTAAACAAAGGTGGGCTATCCATGGGTTAGATTGTTGAAGTGTGGTTTATCCTGATGCAAATTTAATGACTTTTTTTAAGAACCAAGTTTACTCCTGGTTTGGTCACAAGTTTATTTAAAATTAAATATTTTGGAATTGTCATTCACAGCAAGAATAAAAAGAATTTAATTGTAATAAATTTCATAAATACTTGCCAACATCAACGAAACTTTCCTTTTATATATTTTGCTTAATTTATAAATTTTTTTCTTTTTAGAGAGTATTTTATTTATAATAAAAAATTGTTTAAATAACACAATATTAATCAGTATAAGGCACATAAGTATTACTTATACCTATTTTTTGCGGGGACGGGTTTGCTTAGAGTGTGAACCAACGTGGCTAAAAATATTTTGTTCTTGTGGTTTGATAGTCTTCTTGCCGTTGCATTCAAAATTATTTAATGTTTTTACTTAAAACAAATTAAAGCAAATTATTTTAAGTAAATTAATACAAAAAACTGTAATTTAAACGTAATGGACCATATTGAACGTGTACCTGCATTTAAATATGCATGGAATAATTAAAATATTAATATATCTAATTAAAATTGGAATTTTTTAAAATTTTCTTTGAAATACTAAATGATATATAAAGCATTAATGACAGTTTTATGTGTCTCACGCTAGGTAAAATATTTTCACAAGCTCATTGCGACTAAAATGATTTTTTTCCAGCTCTATATGAAAGGTAGCCAAAATATATGTGGTATATGCCTATCACAATTTCGCACAAGCACAAACAACCAGTTTTATTGATTTCAACAAGCAAAGTTAATTAGCAACATTTTTACCGACATCTTAAAAAATTATTGTTATTTTTATTTATCCCGTTTTCATAGTCGTCGTTCCTTGATTACCACGGTAAATCTTTTGTACCAACGCGGTGAAACCTTCGTTTCACTGGTATGGGTGTTTTGGTCCTACAATTGTGCTGTGAAAACTTCATCGCGGTAAGTTCTATGCAACACACTGTATAAGTGAAAAAAATTCACATACATTGTATCGCTAGCGTATTGTTGAATCATTTCAATGTGCTCGCTTATTGTGCACTAATCACGTATAGAGTATTATTTTCCATCTATAGGTAGGACCTATGTCATACCCAGAGTTCACCTTTGTGGTAGTTACATTACATACCACAATACTTAGACGAAGACAGCACCACCGTGAAACCAAGGTTTCACCTTGGTAAGCGGAGAGTGGGCGATCACGGGAACGGATAAAACAAAAAAAATGTGTAATAGTAAAACAGTCTGCAGAAATAATTTTCTTTCTGAATACTTTTAATAAACACCAAACCAAAAAATAAAAACAGTATAATAAAAGCTTTCCGCAATTTACGTCAATACATAAGAAAGCTTAAATTCCGGTTAAAATGTTCGATATTCGAATAACGTAATTCTCTAAGGAAACAAATCCAAGAGGAGTTAAAAATGAGTCATGGCTCATGAATTAAATTTCTCGGTGTGGGGCGCGGTAAAAGGTCAAAAAAATCAAAAAGTTTATTGAGTTTTGCTTGGCGTTGATGGGCGAAAACTTATTCTATTCGCGTCTTAATTTTAAATGGGTATTGGCTAATTTGTTGAGGCTTTTAACATTGAACAATGTTCTTTTAAATGAAAGGCTAGAAGTTTTCGCGTAACGAAGGTGTAATATAAAAAAATCTTGCTTATTATTTAGAAGTCCTGTCACTTTTATTTATTTTGCATTCCTGTAACAAGTCCTGCCACGTTTTTCTTTGCAGCCAAAAAAGATATTCACATAAAAAACATGACTTAAAATTTTTAATTATAATATTGGTGGGTTTACTCTATAAATAATCTTCTTATTAGATTTTCTTTTTTTGTAGATTCTTAAAAGAGCATATTATACTAAACTTTTCTGTTTTTTTTATTATTAATTCTTTATTATAATTCTCGCGTGAAAATGCTTTTTTCTGACAAAAAAACTCCTCCAACTTTAGTCCTTACATCCAAAATTTTGTTTAAAAACGTTGTTTACGTTAGACTTTTTTTGTCGCTATTAAAAGACAGTTCGCGATATTTTTTTTCCGAACCATACATTAAGGTTTACCGTTACAAAGCGTTCATTCATAGTTTGGATTATAGCTTAACTTTTTGCGTATCGAATTCTAAAATCATCATCGCAGTAAATATCTTTCTAAATTGCCTTTTCAAACTGAAAAGAGCAGGGCGTTGGAAATCAAGCTTTTACGCTACTCTTCCGCTGGTTTTAATTTTAAAAAAAAAGAGTTTTGTTAAGAAATTTTAAAATCGTTCATAAAACACCAAACGACTCCGTTTCCATATAAGCAAAATTTTCGACCGAATTAATTTTAACTAATCCAACTATTTTTTTTAAATTTTTTTATAACTAAAAAAACCCCAATATTTTGTTATTTTTGATTGTGTGATAAGGCGGCGTTGTGACCAGTAGATAAGCGGCGCAATGTATAATTTCCGTGGGGATTACTTTTTTGTTTTTGGTCACCGGAGAAAAATCCAGAGATTGGGATGGAAATGGGCCACGGCTTTGGAAGTTTCGCAATAATCTCAAACAAGATAATACTCCACCCTTCACTGGGCAGCTATATAAAACGTCTGCCGTGTACCAGATAAAATATTTGAAATTTGTCAAAAATAATATGATAAAAAAAGGTTACTAAGTAAGGCGCTTGCATAATAAACAAAATATTATAACAACGCAATAAATTACAAAAATGATAATTAGTTTTTAGACAATTCGAATTTTTATGGGAAAAATGCTTCAAAGCGGTTTTGGGGTCTCAATTACGATGTTAATTCTGCGCTAAAGGTTAAACTTTGCATTTTGCTTCACATCCATCTTTCACTTGATCTCACAAGTCAAACTTGTTTACATCTGTGTTTCAGACATCGCAAATATCAGAAAAAGTTAATAAATTTATTTGCAATTATGAAATATTCAGAATTAACCATGCGAAAACAAGGTTTTATACCGATTAAGATCTTTTAAAACATACAAATTTTCCACTATAAATATAAAAAAAATCTTCTAAAAAAATTTAACATAAAAAATTTTCTACTGAAAAACTCCAGCTCAGAATAGAATTTGTTTAGAAAACTCGCAAACAAGCATTCAGACTTTATAGCTTCAAAAATTATTTTTGGGCTTCTCGTATATTAACCTTAGTTTGTTAACCTTTAACTATTTTAGTATATAATTAAAAATATGCAAGAATTTTTGTAACGTTATTATATTTTTTAAATTTTACTAAAACAAAACAGTTTTGGATTGTCAGATATATACTGATATTATAAATGAAATAGCATGTTTCTGCAATAAG
>JASAMX010024729.1:0-39777 GCA_030248175.1 Microlaimidae sp. YZB2_3
AAACCACTTCCCTGTTGATACTTGCGATCTTTATGGAAAATATCAAAGCAGTCATATTTATCAAGCAATTTATTGGTAATGGATTAGTTGAACCATGTTTCTGTGATCAACAATAAATCGCAGTCACCAGGCCCATGTGTACAAACCAAAACTAGGTTTTCTAAAAAAATTGACCAAGTTAAAATTAACTAGGTACCTAAGTACCAAGTTTTGTTTACCTAGTTGACCCAGTTAACCTATTTGTCCTTGTTAGTCTTGTTTACCTAATTGACCCAGTTGACTTGTTTATTTAGTTGACGAAGTTGATCTTGTTGACCTGGTTTGGCTTGGGCTTATGCTAGGTAAAGGTTTAGGCTTAGGCTTAGGTTAAGGCTTAGGCTTAGGCATAGTCTTTTTCATTCGTTTAGGTTTAGGCTTACTCAGTCAGCTAGGTAAACAAGGTTAAAAAGGTCAACTTGGTCAACTAGGCTAACAAATTTAACTAGGCTAAAAAACAAACAAGGTCAACTTGGTCAACTAGGCCAACAAGGTCAACTCAGTCAACTAGGCTAACAAATTAAACTAGGCTAAAACAAACAAACAAGGTAAACAAAGTCAACTCAGTTAACTAGACTAACAAATTCAACTAGGCTAAAACAACAAACAAGGTCAATTTGGTAAACAATGTTATCCAGGTCAACTTGGTCAACTAGGCCAACAAGGTCAACTCAGTCAACTAGGCTAACTAATAAAACTAGGCTAAAAAACAAACAATGTTAACAAGCTAAACATGGTAAACTCAGTCAACTAGGCTAACAAATTCAACTAGGCTAAAAAACAAACAAGGACAATTTGGTAAACAAGGTTAACAACCTCAAATCGGTCAACTAGGCCAACAAGATCAACTCGGTCAACTAGGCTAACAAATTTAGCTAGGCTAAAAACAAACAGGGTAAACAAGGTCATATAGGTCAACTCGATCAACTAGGCCAGCAAGGTCAACTAGGCTAACAAATCCAACTAGACCAAAAAATAAACAGGGTAAACAATGTCAACTAGGCCAACTTGGTCAATTAGTTAAACAAGGCCAACTCAGTAAACTATGTCAACAACTTTCAAATAGGCTAAAGAATCCAACTAGGCTAAAAAAACAAACAAGGTACACAAGGTCAACTAGGTCAATTTGGTAAACAAGGTTAAAAAAGTCAACTTGGTCAACTAGGTCAACTCGGTTAACTAGGCTAGCAAATCCAACTAGACAAAGAAAACTAGGTGAAAATGGTCAACTAGGTTAACAAAATCAACTAGGTAAACAAGGTCAACTCAGTTAACTAGGCTCAACAAACCAAACTAGTCTAAAAAAACAAACAAAGTAAACAAGGTAAACAAGGTCAACAAGATCAATTTAGTCAATTAGGCAAAAAACAAGGTAAACAAGGTCAACTAGTTCAACTTTGTACACAAGGTTAACACGGTCAACTCAGTCATTTAGGTCAACTCGGTCAACTAGGCTAGCAAATCCAACTGGGCAAAAAACAAACAAGGTGAACCCAGTCAACTAGGTCAACAAGGTAAACTGGGTATACAAGATAAGATAAGATAAGATAAATTTATTTTGCCATGCGCCGGAAACCCACTTAAGTATTATAATATGCACTTTAAACAAGTGAGCACCTTGTTAGTAAGTTGTTTGAATCAATTAATAAAATTTATAATACTAAATGAGTAGCTGGCAGTGAGCATTAATCAAATTTTGTTTTAATCAGAAAAGGTCATTTTAATTCATTTGCTATTGTTCTTAATCATACCAACCATTTTTTTCCAGTTCATTTATAACCTTAAAAACTTCTTGAAGGTAAAATCTAAATGGTTCCAAAGTTTTGTCCTTTTTAAAAGTTCCAGGTCTCTCCAAATTTTAAAACAATATGAACAGCAAATAGAACATTAAACAGTTTCTGAGTCCTTCTAAATTATTTTCCGAAAGCTCCAGATGTTTTCAATTCAAAATAAGCAACCGCACCGCACAATTTAAAAAAATATTATCAAATCAACGTCAACAAGGTCATCTAAGTCAACTAGGTCAACATGGTCAACTAGGCTAACAAATCCAACTAGGTTAAAAAACAAACAAGTTTAACAACAATTGAATTGAATTGAATTAAATAAATTTACTTGCCAATATACATACATACACATATAGTCATGTAACAGACAGACAAATTTACATTACAATCCAAAACTAAAAGGCAAGTGCGCAGGTAAAGGTAATATTTACACTCATTTACCCCCCCCCAATCTGCAAAACTTTAAAGAACTTAAGTTAAATTTAAATTTAAGAAATTACTACAGTTTACAAAACTTGCCTAAACATACGTCATTCAATAATTTTTTTAAATTTAACTAGAGTCTTACATTTTACAACATTTCAAATTTTTTTTGTATTTTTTCCAAGTTTATAATGTCTTTAAGTAGATATTAATTCCATACTGGAGTGTTAAATTCTAAGATGGGCCTAACGTATGTCTTAAACGCATGGATAAGTATGAATGGAATGTTTGTTTTAAAACATTTCAAAATCAAGCTGGCGTGAGAATACGCTTTTGCATCTAATTTTGAACAATGTGTAGAGAATTTGAGCAAATCGTTTAATGTTATTCCTAGATCAGTAATTTTGTTTACAGATTGTATTGCTGTACCAGCCAACTCATAATTTAGGCAAACAATTTTATGCCACAGGAACCTGCCAAGCAATTTACTATATCATTGATGTAGATAAAAAACAAAATTAGCCCTAATACGAAACCCGATGGTATCCCTGAAATACTTGCAACAGAATCTGAAACTTCATTTCCAATTGTAACAATTCGCAAACAATTAGTAAGAAAGGACTTAATCCAAATATAAAGCTCATTATTTATTCTGTAAGATTGAAGCTTTTGAAGCAGTTTTGAATGACAAACTGTATCAAAAGCTTTCGAAAAATCAATATACATAGAGTCAATTTGAAAGTTGCTCTGTATATGATTAGTCCAACTATTTAATAACGATAATAGCTGTATACACGTCGATCTTTTTGCTAGAAACCATATTGCTCTTTTGAAATAAGATTATTTCGTTTAAGATAAAGCAGTAATTCATCTACTATAATTCTTTCTTTACAAATACAACTCGTAAGAGATATTGGACGATAGTTATCACAAACAGATTTAAGAGATTTTTTATGAATCGGCAAAACTAAAGCTTCTTTCCAAATTTGTGGCAAAATGACAGTTTTCGTAGTTGCTTCAAAAAATATACACAATGATATCGAAATTTCCTCTGCAGTCGATTTAAGAAAAAAAGCTGTAAAACCGTCTGGGGTTTTCGACAATTTAGATGGCAGGCGCTTTAAAACTTATAGTACTTTTTCATGCGAAAATGTTACGTAGTGGAGACCTGTATGGTCTGAAACTAATTTTGGGAAGGCAAGTAAAATACTGTTATCTTTTGTAAAGACCAAAGCGAAAAAATTATTAAACAAAGTTGCTTTTTCTTTATCATCAATAGTATACACATTGTTATCGTTTAAAATAGCAGGAATAGTTGATTTTGATCGAGTTTTACTGTTAACTTATTTATAAAATTCATTTATGTTGCCGGTGTTTTTTATGCGTCTTTCAATATCCTATGGTAATAATTATCGACAGCTTCGTCATATTCCTGACAGCATTTTTTATGTTTTTCTCTAAGACTCGGTTTTTGTTTTAAAAATCTAAATATTCGGCGTTTCTTTTGTTCCAATTTCCTAATTTTCTTTGGGTAACGATTTGTGCAATTTTTTTAGTTTAGTTTTTGGCCCAAAAACGTTTATGCAGTGGTTTGAAATTTCGGTGAATTTTAAGGAAAATTTTTCAACGTCTAAAATATTATGTTTATTCATACACTGATTTCTTATTTCTACCCAATTAACCCCAGATAAATGTTTTTTTTATTTCCAAAAATTTAGTTTTTTTATAGCTATAGCATTCATTAAATTTTATATTTTGAATTTTTGGTGTATTTAGTGTAAAATTAATTGTATGTGATCGCATGTTTTTGAGAACCTTGGTTGTATTTCTAACAAAGATACTATTCAATTTGAAGAACTAAAATATTGTTATGTTGTATCATTAGGTCTGAAATATTGTTATCCTGAGTAGGTAGGTTCATTTACTAATTGTTTTAAGTTATTTCTTAAACAATAATTTAAAAATTCTTAGGCGTAGTGGTTCCCATAATTTGTTGGTACCCACCAGTTTATAGAGCTAAAATTAAAATCACCAACTTTAAAAGCTAAAATTAAAAACACCAACCAACAACAAAAGCACAGGATTGTTTACTGCGCAGGTTAAATCAATCAAAGATGATAGTTTTAAGGTCATTTTAAAATTAAAAGTATGATGTGGTGAAAAATATACGGCAAGTAGTCGATATATTCTTTTTTGTTAACAAAAATATTAATACATACATATTCCACGCCGTTAAATTCTTGTTTTAAAATAACTAGATTACTTTTTAAACAATTTTTTATAAAATAGCTATACCTCCTCCTATTTGATTTTGCCGGTCGTACCGGTATAAGGAATAATTGGTATTTTGCACAAGCAAGGAATCTAGCATTTCTTTAGTTAACCAGGTCTCAGTAAAAGCTACAATATGAAACTCATTTGAGTCAAATAAAATTTGCATAATACTTAGTTTATTTTTCAGTGATTGGGAATTGATTAACTTGCATCGCAAAAAACAATTTTCTTTACCTGCCCCGCTTATTTTTTTTATCACTGTTGTGTATAACTTGATGATTGTTTGAATTTTTGTATAGTTTTTGTTTTTTTTTGTATGGTCTGAAACTAATTTTGAAACTAATGTTTCAATTTTTGTTAAATACAACAGTCTTTTGAAACTAATGTTTGAATTTTGAAACTAAAGTTTTATATACACATTATTATCGTTTAAAATAGCAGGAATAGTTGATTTTGATCAAGTTTTACTGTCAACGTATTTATAAAATTAGGTTAACTCGGTAAACAAGATTAACAAGGTCAACTTGGTCAACTAGGTGAACTCCATCAACTAGGCTAACAAACCCAACTAGGCAAAAAAACAAACACGGTAAACAAGGTGAACTAGGCTAACAAATCCAACAAAACAAAAAGGTCCGGCCAGGCACACAAACAACCACACAAACAAAAAAAAAACAAAAAATAAACAAAAAACAAAAAAAACAAAAAAAAACAAAAAAATCAAAAATAAAAATAATAAAATATGAAAAATATAAAATACCTAAACTAAAACACAAACAAAAAAAACAACACACAACAACGAACTAGGTAACAATCCAACAAAACGAAACACACAACAACAAAAACACAACAAAACAAACAAAACAAAAACAAAAAAAAAACAAAAAAACAAAAACCACACACACACAAAAAAAAAAAAAAAAAAAAAACAAAACCAAAAAAACAACAAACAAACCAAAACAAGGTCAACAAGGTCAACTAGACTAATAAATCCAACAAAACAAAAAGGTAAACAAGGTCAACTAGGTTAACAATTCCAACAAAACAAACCAACTAGGTTAACAAATTCAACTAAACGAACAAGGTAAACTAGGTCAACTAGGCTAATAAATCCAACAAAACAAACGAGGTTAACTAGGTCAACTAGGTTAACAAATTCCATAAAATGAACAAGGTAACCAAGGTCAGCTAGGTTAACAAAACACAAAATGTACGCAAGGTCAACTAGGTTAACAAATCTAACAAATCCAATAAAACCAACAATGCTAATAAAACTAAGATTTTCAGCTATAGATTTTCCTGGGGAAATAAAAATCTTGATTAAGCAATAGCAACAAAGGTTAAAATGTTAAAACGCCACTACACAAAAATTTATATACGACATTAGAACGCAGTTTCATAAGTATTTTATTCTTAAATATAAAACAGTCAGATAAACGCTTAGTAGACTTAAAAATTACTTTCAAACGAACCTGAGGAAAATGTCGGTAAAACACTTTTCAAAGTTTAGTATGGATACGCATAAAACCAAGCCCTATATAAGGTAAAACAAAATTAACAGGCATTTTCTCAATAGATAAGACTTTTCTACCATTATTATAGAAAATATTATCTTAAAACTTTTTTACACAAAAATCAATAAAACTTAGCGAATAACTGTTTTTACACAAAAAAGACTTTAAAACCTGTAAATCAACATGAAAAAGCTGGTAAGACGAGGAAATACAAAATGATTGAGACAGTAGACTCAATATAAGACCAAACTTAAAACACATTGGAATAAAACTGTTATAATTTGAGTAAACACCGCTAAATTTTGGTTTCCTATATACAAAAGTGGTAAAACTATTATTCTTTCTCATTACGCTAATATCAAGAAACGGTAAGACAGCGTCAACTTCTTGCTCAAAGGTAAACTTAATACATTCATGACGAGAATTTAAAAAAGTCTAAAAAAGGCTTAGCATGATTTGGATTCCTAAATAAAACAAAACAATCATCAACATATCTACAATAAAACAATGGCTTAAAATCTGCTGGGCAATTGGAGAGTCAGTTTTTGTCGTGATGGCATAAAAAGTCATTAGCTAAAGTTGGACCAAGAGGTGAACCCATTGTTGCACCATCAATTTCCTGATAAGATTTAGGGTCGAACATAAAAATATTATTTTTTACTGAAAGACTGATAAAATTTTCGAGATCCGTTTTGTTGGCAAAACCTGCCGGGCAATTAGGAGTTTTAAAAAAATTTTTCCGCACAAATTTGAACTGTTTTGTCAAGTGGAAGGTTCGTAAAAAGAGATTTTATATCAAAACTGTCCATAAAAAAATTCTTAAATGAGATCGAAGAGGACGGAAAAGAAGCGGACGTGGAAAATGTACACGGATTAACATTTTAAAATTAGCATTAACGTTTTAACCTTTGTTGCTATTGCTTTATCAAAACTAAGATTTGTAACAAATCTAACAAAACCATCAAAATCAACCAAACCTCAAGTAAAACCGGGTTGGTCTAGCTTGGGTGGTTTTTTATACATGGGCCAGTCACCATCTGAAGAATCTTGCCCTGTAACTAAGCATTCAAATTAAGGAAGAGATTTTTTTACACTTCTAGCGTTAAGACATAAAAGTGATTAACATTTATTTATCTCCCGATCGGATCGCCCAATCTCCTATTCCAAAAATGAATCTTTCAGGTCATTTTTCTTATCGATATTTTATAATGGGATCCCCATTATCCAAATATCTTATGGTTACATGCAAATTATTTCCATTCGTCAAACTTTTTTTTTCTAATAACACTTTTTGAGCAGCGCGCTGTTCATCTGTTAGCGACAACCCAACGTAAACGTTGATGTATTTTTTTGTAGATTACCACCCTATCTGGCCACATATTGCGACATCGCTTTGATGCTAAACAAACTTTTAACAGACGGGGATACACTTGGCCCTTTTTATCTATGTGGAAAAACTCAGTGATTGTAACAACTTCATTGCAGTCATTAGGCGTTTCCACAAACTCCATGACGCTTTCTATTTCCTCAGAAGGATTTTCCAACTTCTTTTTGCCAGATACCACAAGCACAGTTGAATGGTTCTGAAAAGTTTCCATCTTTTCTATCTGCTTTTGAAGCATCGGCAAAAGGTGTTGAAAAACTTCACTGCAAATATCGGCAACGAGTTCTTTCTTTAGGTTGCCATGTTGCTTCTACTTTGGCAAGTTTACTTGCAAACCCTGCAACTACGTGTGATAAGTCAATTAAACTTAAAAACTTTTAAAAAATTAATTGAATTATTAAAATCAAACTAAAATAATTAAAAAATGGTTTCGTAGAGATTCGACTTTTGAATCACCTCTGTCAAAATAATGTGCCGTAAAATCTGTAGCGGATTAAATACACCAAAAAACATATATAAACAAATATTAAGTGACGTTACATTATTAAGTGACGTTAGATTGTCGTGATTTGAGTGGTTACTTTATAAAGGCCTTTTTTAAGCCTACAAACAAATATAACAGTCACGTTGGGTTTGCATTTAGTATTGTTGATTTTAAAAATTTTGTGGTGTACAGGACTAGCAAATTTATAATCTTAGCTTTAATTTTACAACATTACTACTAATTTGACACATCTTTGTAACATGATAAAATGATATAACATTTAATGATTCTAACCCATAAAAATTTTTAGAATTGTATCCATTTCTATTCAGTGCATTGGCATTGCTTGTCTTGTATTTTTTATAAACACAACAAATGATTATATGTAAATAAAGAAAGTACATTCATTAAACAAAAAACGTGCATAATTTTTGTTATAACACATCAAACAAAATTTTTTTAAAGTTTTAAATTAAAAAATCAAAAACACAAATAATATATTTCTTAAATTTTTATAGGTTTTGGTGTGCAAAAACCCATGCTATCTACTTGGTGACATACGGGTTCTTACTGCCATTGATGAATCAACTCAGCCAAAATTAAATGTACTTAGCCATTTGATTGACTGCATTGTTTTTCCAACTAAGGGTCTTAGACCACATCCTGCTGAAATAGCTGGGTCAGACTTGGATGGTGATATGTACTTTGTCTGTTGGGATAAAGACCTGATTCCACCCGCCACTCGAGAGCCATATAACTACCCACAAGCCAAAGAAAAAATGTTTAGAAATGTTACAGAAATTCAATATTTTTCAAAACAAAACATTACTCAGGGTCTAGTAGGAAAAATAGATGCTCTTTTTAAACTATGGGCAGACAGGGAAGGTGCTAACAGTGTTCAGTGTGAACGTTTGGGACAGTTATTTTCAAGAGCAATAGATGCATCGAAAACGGGAGAAAATGTTGCAATTCCTTTGCAACTACAAATTTCTGAAGAAAGCGTTAACAATGAAACGAAATATGTCTGGCAGATAATGTCCAGAAAAATCAAGGAATTCAGGTTAAATACTCAGGAACAATTTGTTTTACAGCAACCTAACATATGTTGGGAACAGCTGACCATTAATTTTGTCATAGATACAGCAAGACAAAAGTTTGTAAATTGTTCAGAATACGCCAAATTTGAATTTGCTTGGAACTATTTCCTGATGCTTTTTAAAGACTTTGAAGAAAGTTTGTCATACTTTAAAAATAACTGCATTGACTTCATCAATTTTGGTATGTTTTCTAATGAAGAAAAAACTATGGCGGTCAAAATTGGTTTACCCATAGAAGTAGTTTACAATGCTCTAAACAAATCAATAATTTTGAAAAAAAATTATATTAAACATTTTAATATGAATACAGCAGAAAACTGTTGGAACTTTCATTTTCGAATGCATCACAACCAATTAGACTGGGGTATTTTGATTAGAGCTATTGCCACAAACTCCTGTATTTTACTAGTAATGCAACTTCCTGATGAAGTTCAACTTGTGCTTCAACTAAACAATACCTTTCAAACTGGTAAGAGAATTGAGGTTTATCCAGGCACAATGGAAGCGTTTTTATTTTCAAATCATTTTGGATACAAAAAAAGATATATAATTGGGGCTAATTATAAATTAGATCTTCAAGTAGGCCTTTTCCAATTGTATCGACAAGAATATGAGCAAACATTTGTGTGGCTAAAATGCTTGGAAGAGCAAGAAAAAAACAAAAGTTTACTTGAAACAACTGCCTGTACTAGAAATACATTAAGTGTGGATCTTTCCCGTTTTGATCCCCAAATTTATCAGAAAGGTCATACAAAAGTTAGAAAAATACCATTTAATACTGTTGAACTATACACATTCGAATCCACTTTTTTAGATATGCTACCAGGAAATTCTTTAGAAAATATTCAAAATGTACCGGAACTTAAGAATAATGAAGATGACTTAATACAAAATTTAATACCCAAAAAAAAATTAGACGTTCCTGAGAGTATTATTAGCATTAAAAATCTACCAGGATTTCTCCTTGAAGTTCTTATGGATTTAAACTTAGGCAGTGATTCAGACATATCGGACTTAGAAAAATTTATTGAAAATTGTCTGCTTAAACAAGGAAACGATTTTGATCAGTTAAATGTCAGTGATCTTTTACAATTTCTCGTTTTGTGTAAAAGAAGTGGATTAAATAATATAGTAATACAAATAATAATTTATTTAAAACATTGTAAATGGGACTTGACAGAGTTTCTTAACGTAGTAATGGATTGGAAAACTTTATGGTATTTAGGTTATAACTTATCCAAAAGTCTTATTGTATCAGTTGCTGAGCTTATTTTTAATGGAACAAATGTTGTTGAAAAATTTAATATAATTAATTATATCAGTTTTTATGCTACTTTGCACGCGTTAGCGTTGCTAGAAGAAATTGAAAATATTAAACAACACACCACAAGCTGTGAAGATTCAACTCAAAGTATGTCAAATATGAACGTAGACCTAAATCAAGCAAAAGAATATTCTTCTAAGGAAAATACTTATGTATCCTTCTATCGTACTGGTGCTATTAGATCAGTGTCTCAAATAAAAATCGGACAGTTTGTTCATATATATTGCCAGTCTAGTATAACAGGATATATATCAGGATTCTTAGCAAAAGTTGTCAGTTTTCATGAAGCGCCTTTATATTTAAAAGTAGAAGTTATTGATCAAGTAGTTCCAAAATTACTACAACTATGCATTACACAACCAAGGAAAATCTATTGGAAAATTAATTTAGTAGCAAATATTGTTTCATACATTTCTGTATTAGACGCAATGAAAAAATTATACAATGATTTTAAAACAGCAACACCGATTTTTTCTCTGTTGGTTAAACCCGAAAGTCACTTGCCATTATCACCAATTTACAAAAAATCAGGGTTAGAAGAGTGCAATATCAATGAGATACAAACACTTGAAACTGAACCAGAAATTTATTTTTGTAATAATCTAAATGAAAACCAAAAAAGTGCTGTTAAAATGGCGCTAACCCAACCAATTACTCTTATTGAAGGACCACCAGGAACTGGGAAAACAACCGTGGCTTGTGAAATCATTTTACAGTTTCACGCCAACACTGAATTTAGCGGCAAAACTCTTGTATGTGCTGAAACAAATTTAGCGGTGGACAACATAGTTCGAAAACTTTGCAATAGCAAATTAAACATTCTTCGATTGGGAAATTCAGAAAATATTTCATCAGATGTTCTTGCTGTTTCTTTAGATGGTAAAATATCTGATCATTCGGCAAAAACTTGTCAAAGGGTTTCATATCGTGATCAGGAGGGCATAGAGCACAGACACACTAAAATTATTTTAAAAATAATACAAGAATCAGACGTTATTTTAACAACTTGTGCCGGTGCCAATGATAAAAACTTGGAAAATGTTGAGTTTATGCAAGTTATTTGCGATGAGGCGACATTAATTCGGGAACCAACTTTACTTTGCGCTCTGGTGCATTTTCCTAAAAAATTAATCTTAATCGGTGATCCTGCACAAATGGGACCAGTAGAAATAAGAGAAAATCCAAGTTGTATGGACCAGACAACAGAATTCCTAAATATTGCAAAATCCGTATGTGCCACCAATTTTAAGTTAAAACTTTTGTCAATCACTGCATTTCATAGATTAGCTGAATCAAATATGGTTCCAAAATGTTTTCTTAATGAGCAGTTTAGGATGCACCCAGAGTTAATGAAGTTTCCTGCTGCAGAATTTTATAATGGAAGATTAAAATCGGCTGTTGAAGCTAAAAATCGTCCACTGCCCAATTTTCCTTGGCCAAATAAACGATATCCCTTTTGTTTTGTTAATAGTCCACCCGCTGCAGAAAAGCGTATTGGAAGTTCTTATACAAATAAAGTTGAAGCTGACATTGTCGTCAAATGCATTGAAATGCTACTTGATTTGAATGAGGATAAAAGAAATGAAAGGCTAATGACAGGTCTTACAGATATTGCTGTGGTAACACCATATAAGCAACAGGTTTTACTAATAAAACAGAGGTTAAGCTCCAAGTTTTCAAAAATAGAAGTAAATTCTGTTGATGGCTTTCAAGGTCGTGAAAAAGATGTTATTCTTGTCAGCTCTGTAAGATCAAACTCCACACAGTCAGTTGGTTTTATGGATGACAAAAAAAGAATTAACGTTTTACTTACAAGAGCCAGGTAATTTGCTTTAAAATTTTAACTAATTTTTAAAAATAGATCTTTGTAACTCCACAATCATTTGAACCGTCAATACTTTTTTCAAAGTAACAGAGCACTGTAATGTTTTTAGACTATATTTTAAAAATAGATGCATATTAATCTTTTACATGATTATGGGACAGATAAATTCTTTATTATATTAATGAAATAATTAAATTAAAAGTTATATTAGAAATAAAGTTTTTTGATTATAAATGCAAAAGATTATTGCAAAACTTTTTGTTTTCAGGATATATTGTTTTGTAAATAAGTTATGTCCACTTTAAAGTTTGGAATTAGGTTGATACGATACCCTCATCTTGCCAAAAACAGGTTGGTTGTCGGTAACTATAAAGAATTTAGGTCTATTTAGTATTTTTTTATTTCCATTGTTGAGTGCTTCATTTATTTCAGTATTTAGCAAATTTAGCGAATATTACTGTAGGTTTTGCTCCAAATCCTTTTTTTTTGAATTCATAAATTAGGGCTTAGAACTTGGCTGTAATCGGTCACCTTTCTTTCAGTATGGAAAAATTCCACCACTAAACTATCTACGCTACAGTAATGTTTGGCTAAAATCATTCTTTTAAAGCCTGTTTTTATTGTAGAAATTTTTTAACAGCTGTAATTTTATTTTAAGATTTAACAAATATCACTGTAGACTTTGTTTAAAAACCCACCTTTTTAAATTGAATCAAAAAATTAAGGTTTTGAGTTAGACTAATACCAGTGACCTTTTTTATGCGGTGTACAACCAAAACATTAAAAAATCTATGTGGCTTTGAAATTAGCTTCAAATCACAAATTTAAACTTTATTTTTGCTAATTCGACATCATTGTTCACATGAGTATTATTTTAGTGCAATGACTTTAACTATTGTGAGTGATGTTTATTCAAAAAGAACAATATTTATTTAGCGCAAACTGATATATTGAAGTACTTTAACATATAGTAAAATATATAATCAGGTTTTACAGTAAAAGACGCTTATTCAAAATTTGTCCATTTACTAATTGTACTAAAGTGATTTTTTTAATGTTTTTCATTTGAAATCTTACATTATTTAAAATTCTCACACAGTTTAAAACCACAAAATACATGTTTCTAGCTATTTTGGATAGAAAAACTAATCATCCATATCGGAGTTTTCTATGTGCGCAAGTAAAAAAAAGGTTAAGTCAATAATCCGAAAGCTCCTTTAGTGAAAATGGGTTTTCCAGTATAATGCCCTTGTAGGATTTTTAACAATTAAAAGTCCTTGAGACATTTCCTGAACTATAAGCTTTCAAATAATACTTCATTTAACTTAGTACGTTTTGTGATTTGAGAGAAAACTCCTTAGCTTTTTTTAAAAATCTTTAAAAAAATGTTCATGTAACTTTTAGCTCCCAAAAATTTTCCCGAAACTAATTCCCAAACTGTTAGAACAATTAGACTAAGACTATAATGATACCTTTAGCTCCTGTGATATATTTTCTCTGTGATTAGTGAAAGGCTGTATCTCTTTTTTGGTGAGCAAGTTTTGTCGATCATTGGTAAAAATGCGTTGTCCAGAGTGAAGATGTCTATGTTTTTTTTAAATTTCAACCCCCTTACGACGCTTCTTGAACCATAAGCTTTCTAATGAAACGTTTTTTAGCCTAAAAAAATTATTTTATTTTTGAAGAGGAATGTTTACCCTGTTTTTAGTAAAAAACGTTGTCCAGTATAAAGATGTTTATATTATTGTATTTTTTTTTTTCAAAAAAAAACATGGTAAACTGCCAATGACTACAAATTCCTAACAATATGTTTGAGCCAATTCAGAAACAAAAACGTTTGAACACACACACACACACACGCACGCACGCACGCACGCACGCACACACGCACACAGGCACACACGTACGCACACATACACGCACGCACACAACCACGCACGCACGCTCGCACGCACGCACGCACACATACATACAGGCACGCACGCACACACACACACACACACACACACACACACACACACACACACACACACACACACACACACACACACACACAACAAACACACACACACACACGCACGCACGCACAGACACACACACACACACACACACACACACACACACACACACACACACACACACACACACACATACACACACACACACACACACACACATATATATATATATATATATATATATATATATATATATATATATATATATAAATATATATATTTATTTATTTATTTATATACATATACATATATTTATATATATATATATATATATATATCCACCCCCCCCTCTCTTACGCACACACCCACGCACGCACGCACCCGCACAAAGAAATTATGTCTATTTTCAGTTTGTTCCCATAAAGCTATCTCAAAGGAATCAGGACTCGATCCAGAGACCTTTAGTATGCAAGACGTGCGTTCTGCCACATCAGTACGGGGTCTTTAGATCCACAAGCAGGAAACTTGGAGCCATGGAAAAATTTTGGGAAATTGGAGACCCGAGCAGTGGCAACTTGGAGCCTTTAAGAAAAAATTGGTTTGGGGTTAGATTTAGGTTTCGCTTAGGCTTAGGTAAACGTTTTAGCGATTTTTATTTTCGGCTCCAAGTTTCTAACTTATAGCTTCAAGTTCCTGACTTACGGCACCAAGTTCCTTATTTTGACTCCAAGTTCCAGATTCAATTTCCCAAGGCTCCATCGACCCTAAATCGCCACAACCACTATAGGATATATTATATAAATTATTCATTTATTTTTATTTAGAAATTTCAGTTTTTTTTTAACTTCATTTTTTGTACTTTAGTAAAACGAGTTAAAAAAACCTATACTTTGTAATTAAATTGTTTTGTAATCGCACAAATTTAAATCCTTTCTATGTCCCTTATACTTTACAAGGTCAGCTATAATGCCTGTACAAAAATTCTGTGCATTGGCTAAAAATTTCGAAATTTAAGCTCCGGAGTCCTGCCCTATTTTTGTATTAATTTCATGAATAAAGATGGAGTGATGCCATGTATTATTTTGTCATCAGATTTTTGTAAACTATTTTTTCAAAACCTATTTAAAGCAATAAAAAATGGCCTAAAAATGAAGATAGAATAACCTAAAATGTATTTTAAATTTAAATAAGTTTGGAATCGCTCATTCAGGGGGCGAAGCTACGGAGCTCAGAAGCTCACTCCGCTTGAAATAGTCGGAGCTCTGAAGCATAATATTGGCTGGTAAAAGTATAACTACTACAAATGAAAAAAAACATGTACTTATGAAGTTATGGCAATTTCATTTAATAAATTAAAGCATTACACAGAGTGTTCTTTTTTCCGCTTAACCAAGCAAATTTAAACACAAAAAAACAGCTTATACGCAAAAAACAGCTTACAACAATGGTCAAAAGTTACAAAAATGTTTGAAACTGCTTTAATATGGTTAAATCCCCAGTTTTTGAAAAAACTGGGTAAAAGTGTTTTATTTCATAAAAAATTTTGATTTTGCAGCAGGATCCTTGACCCAAAATTTTGTTATGCTGGGTAGGTCCATGTTTACTTTTATCTATTGGAACCATTTTTTATAAAAAAATTATAGACAATTGAACCATATAAAGTGACCAAAGTTATGTTAGTCAAATTGTTGTTGTTAAAAAAATTGTTTAGATGTGGATTTATTATGATTGGGAATCGCGATACATTGATATCGTCTGCCATTTTGAAAAATTGGATAAATAAAGCCCCAGTATTAGATTTGGAATTGTTAACTAGATTAAAGGAAAGCAAGCAAAATATGCCTGTGAAACATTTATCCAATAGAAGTAAATACTCAAATCGTGGTGGAACGTTTCCTAAAAGCAATTGAACAAACTGGTACAAAAAACTAAATTTAGGAAAAACAAAGTAATTTAAAAGTAACAAGAAACAACAAGAGATAAAAGTTTTATTCGAAACTGTATTTTAAACAAAAATAACGTGAACTGGCGACAAAATAAAAAGTTTAAATAGTTGTGAATCAAAAATTCAATTAATTTTGCTATCTATCAAAAAAAAAATTTTAAAGCCGAACAGTGTTAAAACAAAAATTGTTTATGTATGACACCATCACAGGGGCCAATACGATAAAAATACTGATTGACAAAAAAGGGACCCTTTTTTTATTTCAAATAAAAAGTTTTTTATTTACGTTGTTATAACAATCTTTTCCAATTTCTTTTCTAAAATTTATAGCTCGTTTTCATAAATACAATAATATGATGGTGGCAACTGTTCAATTTTCAAACTTTTAGAGAAAACATTTGAAAGCAAAAAGCTCTTTAATTCTAAAATTTAAGTTATATTGCAGTCCAAAACTGCTATGTAATTCAATTTAATTTACTTGCAACTGCACATCGTTTCTACAGTTCTCAGAATCTTATATAATCTGATCCCATAATTTTTTTGCAGTATTTTTAATAAAATAATGAAAATATTAATATATAAATACACTGAAACTCAGAGGTCGCATTCTGAAAAAACACTTATATGTATCCCGATAAATCCATTCCAATGAAAATAAAATTTTATTAAATTAATCCTACGAGAGAAAATATTTATCCACCTATTGAGTTGAATAAATTCTTATTCCTAAAACAATAGAAAAAATTTATCCCGACTTTAACCTATATATAATTGATTTTTCACTGAAATACTTAAGCACGTAAAAAAAGTTATCCCGGGATAACTTTTAACCGCGCGTCAGAACGCGACCTCAGATTTATTTTAGTTTTTCAACAAAATGAAGGTGTTGGCTAGCTGCAGGTTAAATCAAATTATTTAATTCAAATCAACAAGTCATGATATTTAAAATTTAACTAATTTCAATTTTTTTAATATTTAGTCTTCAGTGTATTAAAGTATCAAAGTTTTAGCCTGCTTGTGTTTTCATAATTTTTTATTACAGAAACTGTGTTACGTTTAATGGTTAAAGAGTCAAAAGCAGAGGTCAAAAGTAAGGTCGGTTGATTTCAAGAATTGATTCTTCACCGGCATGAACTCTGTTATTAAACTGACACTCAAAGCAAACGGTGCTTCTAAATAAACAGTCGCTTTGTACAATAGCTATCGTCGTAAATAAATAACGTAAATGAATTTACGTTTTATTGCTCAGACCAACGAAATTTTTGAGCTGTAACTCGATTGGCTAATTGTAAAAGGTAGAAAGTGGGGTCGGTCCAATTCAGGACTTTGGCTCTCCACCGACTCCGGAACTCTAGGCACGATATTTAAGTGATAGCTGGCGAGAAATGTAAATAGCACAAAAGTTATGCTCATAATAATCTTGGCGTGAATTTAGCAATTTTTAATTTTTTAAGTAATAATCATAAATAAATTAAAAATATACAATATATTATATTAAAGATGTAAAGCTCTAAAATCGGGTTTGCTATTTGTTGTTTTTTTAGCCGGTGAAACAGTTAAAACTTTCTGTGTTCTCAACTTTCCAAAAATGACTTTATTTTTGATTTGTTTAAAACTCGCAAAATACGGTTCAAAAGTAAAAAAAACACTCTAAAACCCAAATTTTTTTACCTTTGAAATAAAAACTTTCCTTGGATACCTAATTTGAATGGAACACATTTACATTATTTTGAAAACATTGCTGGCACCATGAGTTACGGAGAAAGCACGGCGAGGCGAAAAAGCACGAGAGGAAAAAGCACGGAAAAGCACGGGAAAAAGCCATTAATTAACCCCCCCCCCACCCCACCCACCCCCCCCCACACCCCAAACACCCCCCCCCCCCCAACAAACACACAAAGAACACCCAACACCCCACCCCACACCCCCAACCACCCACCACACCCAAAGCCCCCCAACAAACCACCCCACCTCCCCACACCAAAAAAAAAAAAAACCCAAAACCCCCCCAACACCCCCACCCAAACCAACCCCCCCCCCCACCCCCCCCCCCCCCCCCGAGATTTGGCCAGCTTATAATTTATAACTCGTTCCATGCAAATTATTTCATGCAAATTTTGGTGTAAAAATTTTGATTGGGTATCATGGTAATTAGGTAATATGTTTTTTTTTATTTTTGAACAACAATTTTTTTTTGAAAGTTTTTAGAAAAATTAATATTGAAAAGGCTAAAATTAATACCTTTCGAAAGCTTGAAACACTTAAAAGCTTTGGAATTAATATCTTTGGAAAGCTTAAAAAAAATTTAATTAGTTTTACCGCAGAAACATGACCACTCACAAGCCTAGTCAATTGGTGGACTGCATGAATTATTTTTTGAAAGCTAAAGATATGGGAAATTGTTTTAATTTAGTTTCACTGGTAAAAAAAATGCAAAGCTGATTATTTAGGACTGCACCATTATACAATAATTTTGTACTAAAAAAACTGTTTTATATAATGTACCTGAAATAATATGTACCGTGATGGAATAAATACGCGTGGATAACATTATTTTTGGAGTTTATTATTTAGAGTTGAGAAAGAAACTGTTGTTCATTTAGCAAAAAACTTATCCTTCAATGCAAGAATAAAAAATCGACGCACTTTTTCAAATATTTTTTGTAACTTTTTTGGCCATGTTCACCCTAAATATTTGATACGTTAGCCGTCAACGTTGCTTTGCATGTTTTTCTCAAAAAACTAAGTAGGTTTTGATAAAATGGGATAAATTGTAAATTTAATAAGTTTATTAATATTTTTTTTTCTTTTTCTATAAGTTTCATGTTCTGAAAATAAAAGTTCTTTATAAATAATTTTTTTTAATTTTATATAATTTTCAGCATAGTGAAATCATAATATATAAATTACATTTGACCGCGGCAAATGTGAAAATAACTGTAAATATGGTGATAAAACTATAGGGATATCTTTTAAATAGGGAAATTTTTAATAACGTGCTGATTTTACACATACTACATTGAAAAAAGGCTTTTATTTGCGGACAACTAAAGTTTATAACATAATATTAACTTATAAAAAGTTTATTGGCTGCGTTCATGTAATTTTAATAAAATTTCAGAACACAAAGCGAAATTTTGTGATTAATTTTTTTTCAGAACTGTATACATACACCCTCACGATGTGGAATTTTAATTCGTTATCTGAGAAGCAATCATATTTGGAAAGAATATTGCATAATTTTTGTTCGAAAAAAACCTCAAAAAAGTTGATGATTCGTGATTTCATTTGATGAGTTCATGATTAGATTAAACAATGATTATATATAATATCTCACAACATCAAATGTGAGATTGTTTTATGATTTTATTTAATCTGCTAAATTCAAACCAACCACCTGGAAGAATGGGTAAAGTAATAGACTTATATTTAGTATTTTTGCAAACAATATCCAACTTTGATTTTCATTTGCATTTTCAAAATACAGTGCAGATATAAATGAAAATCTGAATGCAATAAATATTCCACAAAGTGCTGTCAAACAAAGCCTAAAAAGCACAATAAGGATTAAATCAAAAACAGGAGGGAGACTATAAGCAATATGTAAGCTCATTTTAGTTTGTAGTGTTTTACAGGAAACTTCCTATGGCTTTATTTTTTAAATTTAATATAACAATCTTTAAGTGATGTTACCCAGAGCTCTGGTAACCCAGAGCCTACCCGGAGTACCGGAATAACTGCCGGAGCTCCTAAACTCCGAAGCTCCGCCATATATTGGTAATAATTTTATGAATAATTAAAAAGTAATATACCATAAATTGTTTTATTAAAACTTTTTTGGAAACTAAATATTTTTTTAAAACTTGAAAAAAGTTCTAAATATGCAAATATTTAGAATAGTTTAGAACATACGGCTTCATTCGACAAATTGGTAAGTAATAATTGTTTAAATTTTTTCATAATACTTTAAATATACCGCTATGTAATATTTTCTTTTATGATGTTTAGTGGGCAGTTAGTAGGGTTTTTTAGTATGATTATAGACTTTTTTATATTTGGTGTCAAATCAAATTTCATTTACTCTTATAATATGTTCAAATAGTTAGGTCCAAATCTTTTTTATTCAGAAATTAACGACGCGTTTGATATTTTGGCCCAGCCGATAACAAGCGGAAAAGCGGCAAAGTAATTCCTGAAAATTTTTGATAATTTTATCTTCAAGGGTTATTTTACCACGCAATTTACTGATTGGTCCATTTGGAAGAGAACAGTCTATAGAAATAAAAATTAAAAAAAAATTTTTAAAAAGAACAAGATGTTATCATATTTCAATACCTAAAAATGCGATACCAAATAAGATCCTTCTTTTTTCTTTCCTTATAAAAGTTATGCAGAGTTCTTAATGCCGGTATTTCACTGATAACTGTAATCGCTGAGCAGACAATGGTAGCGCCAAGGAGAATTGGATTGGCAACTTTCAACACTACCAACAATATACCAATCTGTATTATAAAAGCACATGAAATAAATATAGTCGCAGATTCCAGACCAAAAACAATATACCAAGCTATTTTCAACGAAAAGCAGCAACACTGACCATTTTCTAAAGATGTATGTTTTTCACGAGCCATAACTATAAATGTTAAATGTGCTTAATAAAAAATACGTACATTGATGATGCTTCATTTGCTAAATGATACAGTTATAAATAAAATTATGAATTAATAATATAACAAAATCATTCTTTTAAAAGTTTTTTCCTTGTATTTAATCGTTTGATTCAGAATTGGGTTGACAAAACATGTAAGCATTACAGGGAACAAGCAAAACATTTTTATTTTCGTCAAATCATAACCTCATATTTTCTTGATGATAACTTCTTACTTTGAGCTAAGGTTTAGTTATTGATTTTAAGTCGGGGAGGGAGCAACCGCAGGTTATACCGAACTCGAAAATCACAAAAACTCAATTTTTTAATTCAATAAAATTTTTAAACTAAGATTGTTTGACAGCTTATTAAACTAACTTTAAGAATTATATTAAAACATCCCTACGTTTTGATATAATAAAATAGTGAAAATCCAAAAAAAAAATAATTGAAATTTTTCAACAGTTTTGATATTTTTATTGCCAAACTTATTAAAAAATAAAAATTTTCCGATACAGGAATTGAACCCTTAAAGACGCGGTGCGGAGTCAAAATTTTTGTCTTTTATTTTGATGTTTTTTGTGAAAACCTTACCCCTGCCCCCAATAGCCCACAAAAATTTTTTCAACGAAATATCTCCAGTAGTTCAGGAGTTCTGACCGCTCAGAAATGGCATTTTTCGACAATTCTGTACGTGAAAGATTGCTCAATGAGTGTAATGATTCGCAGTATTTGTTGAAATATTGCGTTTCTCGTACAAAAAACCCTCGATTTTTTTTTACTAAAAACACGAAGTGAAGGAAGAAACGGTTGGGCAAACTTCAGAAAATCGCTACCGTCGTTTGGTTTTTAATCGAAAAAATCGCGGGTTTTTCTATGGGAAACACAATAGCTCGACAAATACTGCATCAATCTTAATGATCAAGATATTAAATTAAAGCAGAAAGTGGTCGCTTTCTTCGAGTGTATAATTTGTAACTTAAATTGTTATACTCATTGAGCAATCTTTCACGTACAGAATTGTCGAAAAACGCAATTTCTGGGGATCACAACTCCTGAACCACTGGAGATATTTTGTTGAAAAAAATTTGTGGGCTATTTTTTGAGTTTCGAAGTGCTTTGCGTAATATTAAAGTAACCTCATTTTTACTGTTGCATATGAGCATTCTGTTGTGTGTTTTTTTTTGTTTGCATTAAGTTTTTGTTTGCATTTAGTTTTTTATGCAGTAAGCTTATGGTTTTTTAAATTAAATTGTTGGTTAAATATTTTGCTGCTTTAGATACTCATTACAGAAAAAATATTCTTGATTGTTAATCATTTTTTATGACTAATTACATTTATATTTTGAACTGCAATACAGTATAAAAACTTTTAAACTGTACCATTAGCCCTAAAAATATATTTAAAAAAACAAAACTAAAATCTAATACAATAAACGTAAAGTTTTCAATTGTTAATTTTTAATGTAAAATTTACATTAAATTTTACTTTGCAATGCTAGGAATTGCTATAAAAATGGAATAATTTTTAAAATTTACAAACAGGTCCGCGTTTGTCGGTTTGGTAAAAACTCTGGCTAAAGTGCTTTAGCACTAAGCTTTTTTGGGCTTAGTACTAAAGCTAAGGCTTTAGTGATTTTTTGACCTTTACTACTAAAGCTAAGGCGCGGCTAAAATGAAATTTTCCGGCAATCTACACCCGCACATAAGGATTTTGATAATAGCATGAAAAAGTACTATAATATTGAAATTTTATTTTTTACCTTTTTACTTTTTTAAATAGTCGAAGAATGATATTTAAAAATTGTATTTTTTTCTGTTTTTTTAGATCATTTTTCAAGACTAGCAAAATCCTAATTATATTACATAGTTTATCTGTATCAACGATTCTTTTGTAAAAATTGGTATAATAGAAAAATCAAGATAGGTTACAATGAATTTAAGTGACTAGGTATTTACAAACATCCTACTGTTTCCCATTAACTTAATATGTTTATGTTTTTTAAAGCTAAATCCTTCACACATCTGGTTTGTTAATAAAAATTTTCCAATGTTTATAACTGCACCATTTAACTTTTTATATATGTTACAAACACATTCCAGATACACCACATTATTTGGAAATGTGTTGGTAACATACAAAAAGTTAGAATTAAATAGTTCGCACTTATAAACATTGCAAAAATTTTATTAACTAACCAGATATGTGGAGGATTAGTAACGAAATAAAAACAATAGAATTTTAAAATAACATCAACTTAAACTTTTTTTGAAATTATTTTGTTCCAAACAACATAAAATTTTTGTAATTCTTGAAAACAAAAAAAACGTATTATGCTTATTAAATCAATATTGGTAGAACTTGGTCAAAGGACGGTAGATATAGTTATAATACGATTTTCTACACTTGAGGCCACAAAAATAAAAAAAAGATTATATAATTCTAATTTCAGTAATGTTTTTGTAAATTTTTACAATCAGGTAATATCAGTCATCAGTCTAACAATCGACTTTTATTTTTATCCTACAACGACTTCCTGTAAAAAAATAATTCGGAGAAAAATAAGTCGCTTAAAGTCTCTTCGGACAGTTTTCTTAAGTATGGAAAATCGCGATTTTTGGTACATAAAATCTCGCAAAATACAGAAATGTTTCCATAAAAAATTAATATGGGTGTTAAACAGGCAGAAATACCACGATTTTAAAGTGCACATTCATTATATTATTGCTAGTAGTTGAAATAATTAATATTAAAAATCAGTTTTCAACGAAATTTTTTTAGAACCATTAAAAATATTCACTACTCAGTATTTATTAAAAAAATACCTCCAATGAAGAGGAACTGTTACCCTTTTTCACGTACGTAAAAAGTAATGGAAATATTTTTGTGTTTATGGTTTAATATACGATTTGCGTAAAAAAATGGGTGTTAATTTCTTAAAAATTGCGGCAAAACGTGGATTTAATTTCATTTCGTGAAATTTAAAGCTCCAAATAGTATGTTTTTATTGAAATATATGATTTTTAAACTGCCATAATAGCTATCGTGCTGTTAATCTGTTGTGTTCATATTTTAGATTTAATAAAGACCGTGGGTTTATAAACCTCTTTTAGTTCCGTGACCACATGGCTATGTGGCGCAGTGGGGTGAGCCTGTGTCCTACGTTTAAAAGTTTATAGGTCGAGAGATCGATTCGCACTGTGAACTTATTTTTATTGCCACATTTTTTATTTAATATTAATATTTATTTCAGATTTATTATAATTTTTTCAATGAATCAAAACAAAAAAAGTATTTGTAAATATTTAAACCGAATTTTTTCGTATTTTTTGCCGCTCATTCGAATTTTCGTCGTTGGGATATTTTAAAATGTTATAATTCTCTATAATTACAATAAATAATAAAATACATTTTATGTAAGCAAAAAAATTTTTTGTTCTATATTTCAACTGTTTTTTTTTTCATTAAACGCTGTTAAACTATATTTTATTACGCATTGTAGTTAAACCGCGCATTGATATCTTACAAGCAGCACGATATTTATTAATCCGCTTTATTATATGGAGATTTATTTTGCAGGATGTAATCGTACGCTTTATAAAATAATTCTTTTTGTGTTATTTTTATGCTTGATACATTTGCTATAAAAACTTGGTTGCTTTTGGTAGCTCGGTTGCAAGTTAAAAGCAGCAAAATCTACCATAAAAAACCTAAGAGAGAAAATAAGAGGCAAAATCGTGCGATAACCTGGGAAGGACGACTCTTGAACCTGCCTCCTGTAGGTTTGGAGGTACGTAGGAGGCAACAAAATCTACTTCGGTCCCAGGTAGAAGGAAGGGCGGAGGCAGGTAAAAGGCTGCAATAAGTGTTTGGAGGTGGGTAGTAGGTGGGGCGGAGGCAGTCAAAAGTTCCTCGGAGGCAAGTGGGTGACAGCAAAGTTTGCCATGGAGGAAGGTAAGAAGGAGGTAAAAACCTGCTCTTCCTAAATGAATGACCCAGCGCTTACCGAGATAACATACTTTGCATTTTTAATACTATTTCCAACGTTTTAAGTTTTGAAAAAAATTTAATTTACATTTAATTACATTTAAATACATTTAATTTTTAATTGACAAAATAATCTATGGCATCACTCTTTAATTTATTGATGAATTTAGGTGAAAAATAGGGCCGAGCTCCGGAGCTTTGGGGGTTGCTCCGAATGTCCTAAGCGGATGTCCGAGGCACATCACTATAGTTTATACAAAAATGATGCGGACTGGCGACAAAACTCGAACTTTGACATGTTATATATTCATAACGGAGGTTAAAATATGTGCGGGACATATATGAGAGCTATTTGGCTCTTAGACTCTTGTCTATTTTTTGAAAAGTAGAAAAAAATGTTTTTTCGATGACGTCATTACTACAGCCGATGGGGTGAAAAAAACCTGGTACCAAACAAAACCAAACTTTTTTATTAGAACGAGATAAGAAACGCCGCTTGGTATGCTGTTAAAACATACTTTTTTGAGTTTTTTCTGAAAGTTTGAGTGAAATCGGCTGGTTTAAAATTTTTTTATAATGCGTTGAATGCGCGCGGTTTTCGCGATTTTTCGCGAATTTTTGCTAATACACTGTCCGAATTATTTATTTTGTTTTGCTTCCTGCTTAAAGTGTGTACGATATTGATCATATTGTTATATATTAAATGTCCGTCAATTTTTATTCTTTACTTTTGACCTAAAAATTTTTTTTTTGGGGGGTTAACCCAGCGAGGGCTAGGGGGGCCAAACACAAATGCCGAAAATTTTTTTTTGAAAACTTTTTTTCAAAACTATCAAAAATGTAAAATTTATCACATATGACAAATTTTGATATATTGTTTGTGTAAAAAAACCTAATATTAAGCTTACAATAAGTTGTCAAAAATGACGAATTTGAAATTTGAAAGGATTCCAAGCCCGTATGCTGGCCAAACCTTTCAATTAAAAAGTTTTACAAGAATAATAAACTTTAAAAGATTAGTTTTAATTTTTTTTTAAATTTATTTTGATTTAAAATATTAGAAAATGGTCCAAATAACCCCATGAAAACCCAACATAAATTTTCGTTCAAATTCCAAACTACTTCCTTACGTCATTCAAATTTTTGTTATTATTACGTCATAATTGATGATTTTTATTGGATCTTCCGCAATTAAAACGACGCAATTCAGACCAGATCGCGGATTCAAACGTTTAAATAGCATTACTTTAAAAATTACATTGGGATATTGGCAAAAGTTAAGAGACATAATTATTAAAAATTAGTTTTTGTGTTGACAAACGGGGAAACATGTTTGCAAGTAAGAAAACATTTTTAAAAAAAACATTTTTTAGCTGCGATATTTGGCAATTTTGTAGTAGGATTTTAACTTTGAAAATGTTTTTTTAACAAAATAACCTGGAAATTCGAAAAAAATAATTTTTAAGGTTTATTGTTTAGAAAAGTTTAATTTAAAGGTTTGCTCCTGCCAGCATACAGGTTTGGAATGCTTTTAAATTTAAAATTCGTCATTTTTGACAGCTTGTTGTAAGCTTAATATTAGGTTTTATACAGAAACGATATATCAAAATTCGTCATATGTGATAAATTTTACATTTTTGATAGTTTTGAAAAAAAAATTTTAAAAAAAATTTTCGGCATTTGTGTTTCCCCCCCCCCTCTAACCCCCGGGGGGTCAACCCCCAAAAAAAATTTTTTAGGTCAAAAGTAAGGAATAAAATTGGCGGACATTTAATATATAACAATATGATCAATATCGTACATACTTCGAGCAGGAAGCAAAACAAAATAAATAATTCGGACAGTGTATTAGCGTTGCAAAAATTCGCGAAAAATCGCGAAAACCGCGCGCATTCAACGCATTATAAAAAAAATTTAAGCGAGCCGATTTCGCTCAAACTTTAAAAAAAAACTCAGAAAAGTATGTTTTAACCACATATCAAGCGGCGTTTCTTATCTCGTACTAATAAAAAAGTTTTTTTTTTGGGACCAGGTTTTTTTCACCGCATCGGCTGTAGTGATGACGTCATCGAAAAACATTTTTTCCTAACCTTTTCAAAAGATAGCCAAAAGTCTAAGCTATGCTCCCATATATGTCCCGCACATATTCTAACTTCCGTTATGGATATATAATATTTCAAATCCGAGTTTTGTCGCCAGTCCACATCATTTTTGTATGGACTATAGTATAAATTAACTGTTCGGTTGGAGCAATATTTATTAACATTTTGTTTTGAACGTATCGTTTTTTAACAGTATTTGTTTTCGTAAGAATTTGGCCACAGGGTTCAACTACTGAAAATTTTATGATGTAGGAGGAAAAAAGTTTAATATTTATTAATAGGAATATGGTGTCTTTATTTAAAAAAGAAATTAATCGTGAAAAAACTATAACAACAACATGTAAGTCTATAATATAAAATGTCCAGAAAAAATGACACTTTTTTGTAAAAAGTAGTGTTATAATTTATTATAATCCAAAATATAAAATTTCTTATATCCTGAAAAAAATGACACTTTTTTTGTAAAAAGTAGTGTTATAATCATTATAATCCAATAGTAGTAGATCAAAAAACCGAAATATATATTTTAGTATTATTAGCAAAACAACCTTCATAGATTAGCAGTAAAAACATTAAAAACCAATCAATTTTGTTTCCGGGGTATTTAATATATTATAAAGGTGCCTTAAGGTCCACGGAAACGTTTTAATTTTGCACAATAAACTAGACTTAAAAAGGGCGGGTTTTGTGTTTGTCTATACGCATACATGTTTTATGTATCAAATTTCTAACAAAAAATGAGAAATATTGATTTTACACAACAACATACTATTTGAAAATTAAAGAAATTAATTGAAACTACATCAAGGCAATTTGTGAAAAACTATAGCAAACTATGTACATATATTTCAAAATTAAATTTAATTAATTAATTAAGTATATGTTATTCCTTTTCGATGTATGCATTATTTAAAAGCTTAATAAAGCGATAACCCGTATGTAGGGTTTACCAAAATTTCTAATAAGGGGTTAAGGTTTTATTAGCTTTTATTTGAAACAAATATGGAAAACTGTTTATACATGTATATTACTTTATTTCATTTAAAAAAAAAGAATTTTTTATTAGATTTATTGAGAAAAAAATATCAAATAGAATTAAAGCAATGCTCTATCCAGCGTAGTAATGTTTCTCGAAGCTCCGAACTCAAAAGCTCGGGAGCATAGCTTCAATTTTGATACTCCGGTGCGACCCTTAAGGTCTATTCATACTTATGACAAAACGTCCTTTGGACAAAGTCCAAAGGACAAAAGTCCTTTGGACTTTGTCCAAAGGACAAAGTCCAAAGGTAAAAGTCCAAAGGACTTTGTCCAAAGGACAAAGTCCAAAGGGAAAAGTCCAAAGGACAACGTATTCATACTTCTTGTCCTTTGGACTTTTCCCCCTTTGGGATTTTGTCCTTTGGACAAAGTCCAAAGGACAAATTCTGAGTAGCGTTCATACTTCGTCCAAAGGACAAAGTCCAAAGGACGTTTTGGCTTGTCCAAAGGACGTTTTGGTTTGTCCTTTGGACTTTGTCCAAAGGACGTTTTGTCATAAGTATGAATAGACCTTTAGAGTTACACACCTTATTTGTGTACAATTTTTACCAATAATCGAAAAATAATGCAACAAATTTATTTGTCAATTATTTTGTCAAAAAAATTTTAAAAGTTAAAATTATTAGAAACAATACCAATAGTCCTTAAAATACAAGCAATATACAACCTTATTATTTTTAATTTAAATAAGTTTTAAACAGCTTTTTAAGGAAATAGGCATATCGAAATATATATATATATATATATATATATATATATATATATATATATATATATATATATATATATATATATATATATATATATATATATATATATATATGTATATAAAGTTTCGAAGGCCTATTTCCTTAATAAGCTGTTTAAAACTTATTTAAATTAAAAATAATAAGGTTGTATATTGCTTGTATTTTAAGGACTATTGGTATTGTTTCTAATAATTTTAACTTTTAAAATTTTTTTGACAAAATAATTGACAAATAAATTTGTTGCATTATTTTTCGATTATTGGTAAAAATTGTACACAAATAAGGTGTGTAACTCTAAGGGTCGCACCGGAGTATCAAAATTGAAGCTATGCTCCCGAGCTTTTGAGTTCGGAGCTTCGAGAAACATTACTACGCTGGATAGAGCATTGCTTTAATTCTATTTGATATTTTTTTCTCAATAAATCTAATAAAAAATTCTTTTTTTTAAATGAAATAAAGTAATATACATGTATAAACAGTTTTTTCATACTTGTTTCAAATAAAAGCTAATAAAACCTTAACCCCTTATTAGAAATTTTGGTAAACCCTACATACGGGTTATCACTTTATTAAGCTTTTAAATAATGCATACATCGAAAAGGAATAACATATACTTAATTAATTAATTAAATTTAATTAAGGCTGGTTAACAGGCTGTTTTAACGGGCGTTGTATCCCGCTAAGGACGGCTCTTGAACCTGCCTCAGAAAGATTGGAGGCAGGGAGAAGGCAGTTAAAATTGCCTTGGAGGCAAGTAAGAGGCAGGTAGGAGGCAGGTACAACTGCCTCGGAAACAGGAATAACTAAGGCAGGTCATATATGGTTTGCTCCGTGGGAATGGTTGCTAGGAGGAGTATCGGAAAAAAGACTACAAATGGTGCGAATATGGTTTAAATAATGCCCACGCGAGCGCGTTATTAGACAAGTTCGGACGCTTATTAGACAAATGCGGGCGTCCCTTTTGCGCGCGGCGTTATTATAAGATTACTTATTACAAGATAATTTTAATTATAAGATTATCTGTTTAGAACAATGGATTTGAACCAGCGTGATAAGTAAAAAAATACAACAGAGCTACATAGGTTGTTCCACACCTTTAAAATTGGAGCTCCATAAAACATCACTAATACTTATTATTACCTATGACGCGAACGTAAGGGCTATGAATTCACAATAGCACACCTAAACGTATTACGTAAAACGTCTCAGATAATTTTTTGTACGGCACTTGATAAAAAAAAATGCCAAAATTAATATTTTTGCAATCAACAGGCATCGAGCTTTTAAATGAATATAAACACGGCTTATAAATAATAAAAACAAAATAATCACCCCTTTTGCAATTTCAGTGCGGTTACTTACTTGCTTCTGTATGTTCCTGTCGTTTGACAAAATAAATAAAAATAAATAAATAAAATAGGTTACCCCTAACAAATTATATATTTTTGAGCTCAGGAAAGTATGGTCAATCTGCAAAAAATTTTTAGACGTAAGGATTGATATTGTAAAAAGTTAGAAATTTGGCTGAAAAAAATGCCCCTAAATTTGAGGGGTTTTGGGGCTAATCCCCCAAAATTTAAAAAAAAAATTTTCAGGAGGTAGCCAAAAATTCACGGACCTTAACTTGTGATATTTGTATATTGATCGCGGCGCGTTAAAAAATTATAAGGGCTCAAACGAAAAACTTTTTGTCACAATTTTCCCAGTAGGTATAGCTAAAAAAACGGAGAATAAAATATTTTAGTCATTCAAATGGTTGATAACACAAAAGGGTAATTTTATGTAAATAGTTTATTATGGTTGAATGGACTGTTCGACAGCTAAATAATGTCAAGATATAAGTTTGGTTTCATATTTATAAATCGGTAAACTTGTCTAATTTCGAAATATAAAGATTTTTAAAATTTACGTTTTTTTTGCAATAAATTGCAAAAGTTTGGTTCTAAAACTTTTAAAATTAAGTTGATTTTTGAAAAGTTTCTTTTTTTTTATTTAAAAGTATCTATTTTTTTGAATATTTGGCTTGAAATGCATCACTAAATTATCACAATTGCACAATTTTATATATTAGTTCCTAAAATTTTAGTCACTGAAATGGTTGAGATACAAAAAAGGTAATTTTATTTTAATAATTTTATTATGGTTAAGTGGACTGTATGACAGCTAAATAATGTCAAAATATGAATTTAGTTTCATGTTTATAAATGGATAAACTTGTGTAGTTTAAAAAAATAAAGATGTTTAATATTTACGTTTTTTTTGGAAAATTGTAAAATTTTAGTTCTAAAACTTAAAAATTTTTAAAAATTAAGTTGATTTTTGAAAAATTTATATTTTTTTATTTAAAAATTGCTATTTTCAGCATTATTAACAGACTATTTAGCTTAAAATGCATCACTAAATTATCATAATTCCGTAATTCATTATATTAACTCCTAAAATTTTAATCATTCAAATTGTTGATATACAAAAAAGGGTAATTTTATTTTAATAAATTTATTATGGTTAAATGGACTGTACGAAAGCTAAATAATGCAAAATATAATTTTGGTTTCATGTTTCTAAATCGGTAAACTGGTTAAGTTTAGAAAAAAAAAGGTTTTTAAAATTTACGTTTTTTGCAAAATTGCTAAATTTTGGTTGAAAAAATTAAAAATTTTTGAAAATAAAGTTTATTTTTGAAAAGTTTGTATACTTTTACTTATAAATATTTAACTTTAGCAATATTAACAGAATATTTGGCTTGAAATTCATGACTATGTTATCCCAATTCTGCAATGGTTTATTTTTGCTTCTAAAATTTTAGGTATTTAAATGATTGGTTCTCAAAAAATGTTACTTTTTTTTATTATTTTTTTACAGTGTAAGACCAAAGGTTAAATAATAAGAAAAGGGCAGTGCAGTCTGAATGTTTTAAAATGGTATTCTAGTTGATTTTCAAAACCAAAAAAATTTCAAAAAATTTTATTTTTTTTTTAAATTGTAAAATTTCATGTACAAAAATAATTTAGCAAAATAAGGTTGATTTTTTAAAAAAAAACTATTTTACAAAGGTAAGAACTAAATTCAACCACAAAACAAATTACCGTAGGTTTTTATTGTCATTCAAAAAAATCAATTTTTTTACAAAAAATTCTCAAAAAAGTCGAAATCACCAACTTCAAGAGGGTACCACAGACACACGGGTTGATCAAATTGAGCTAAAAATGGTCTCATTGTCATTATAACATCTGAAACATCACATATATTAATTTGAATGAAATCTAAGACTCGATCTGACAGCTTGGAATGAGGGTTTCCAAAATAACAAATTATTACACAGCACCAGTCCTAAAATCTTTAATATAAAACGGTTTTGCTGAAAACTTTAAATGGTTTTATTGGTAAATAGTAGATTCAAAATTGCAATTCATCGTGGTCAGTTAGGTTTGATTTGTCTACAGTCTATTATTTACAAAAAACAGCTATATTTGCAATAACAATATTTTTTCAAAAAAATTTTCGAAATTACGAATTCTGCCAAATTTTTAATCTGCACCGGCAAAAACTTCTACATCGGTCCACCAAATCAAAATTTCTCTACCCCAGCCCCGGTATTAGCAATCAGCAAAGCAATTAGCAAAGCAAATCCTGCCTCGGCCTCTGTGCTTCAATTAAGAAAAACGATTTTTACCTGCCTCCGTCGGAAATTTTGCTGCCTCCATTCTAAACTTACCTCTCTCCGAGGGAGGTTTAGCTGCTTCCTATGTTAATATGTGTAAATGCTTTATCATAGGGAGCAGGGCCACCTGCGGAGAAATTTATTTTTATGCGGAGAAATTTTTTCGTTCTCACAAAATCATCAATTTTTAGAAAATTCAATGCGTCTGTGCAAATTATAATTTATTAATCAAATATTAAGGTTTCTCCTGATAGTTTTCACTGCAAAGCATTTGTAGTAAACCAATTGCAGTGTATAGTAAAAATTACGGTTTTTTTACTTACATAAAAATTATTTGTGAATTATTAGTATTATATTTCAGACTACCCAAATGACAAAGATTCAACAAATTGACAAAAAGCAGGAACAATAATAATGTTTGTGTTTTTAATTTATGTAAATGAAATTCTAAAATTATAAAAAAATTACTAAATTAAAAACAAAAATTTGGGTTCACGAGGGTTCGAATTTCTTCTTCTTTTTGCTGTTGTGGCACAGATTCTTGCATCAAATAAGTCCTTTTTCGTTACTTTTTTGGCTGCTAGGAAATGTTTCATTTAACCCTTAGATTCATGATCTTCATTAGGAGCGGCAGAACTGCCTCTTCACCTCTGTCAAAGCGACTACGTCTTAACCGATTGGGCCACGACACCATCAGAGAATCAAGGTTAAAAACACATATATAAACCAATACTCCGTATTAAATTGTATCTAGTTTGCTGATAAAGTGAAGTCAGATTCTCGTGATTTGGGTATGGTTACTTAATGGAGGACATTTTTTAATCCAACGAACACCTGTTGCAGCCACGTTAGGTTTACCTTTAGTCCACATTTTTTCTGTCTAAACATTCACCCGGTAAGAAATCGGCCCATTTTCTTGCTCTATTCATAGAGCATTTTTTAAAGCTAGTCTACCACTTTTTTGAATCGAAATAAAAAATAACCTAGCAAACTATGTATAGTTTTAGCTGCGCAATTACATATGTTATATTCATTCCGATGCCGAAATATACTCTTTTATCAGTTGTAATATTATCAGTAGAACACGTACCTTTCGTTCACATTACAATGTAAAAAACTTTGCCGACATTTTTAATTCTATATTTATGGTTGAGAAATTGAATGTTTAAATTAAATGTAAAAAATCAGAAGAATATTGGTTTTAAGATATAAGCGTTTAAAGAAATTAATAATAATAATAAGAAAAAGAAAAACATGAATTAGAAAAATTACTCACATTCTCTAATTATAGCTGGCGCGTTTCCGTGGGGCTCAATCGCCGTGTGGCTCTCCTGTACCACCAATTATTGCAACTATATTTAAAAAAAGAACAATAATAAGATGATGATAAACATGCGGTGCTGCGGGACTAAATCACCATGTGATGTTCCTGCACCACCAAAAATTAATTATATTTTTTGAAATTAAAAATAATAAGAAGATCAGGAGTCGCATTTTGAAAAAAACTTTTATATTTAACCCGATAAATCCATTTCAATGAAAATAAAAAAATAAATACATATTGTAAATATAAACCTGCCGCATATGGGACAGAAAATGATTGCAATGAATTTTTTAAAATTTTTTTTGCGCCTCAAAACCACCTCGCGCAAAATAAAAAATTTAATCAATGCGTGTATTTTATTTTTTATTAAATTAATCCTACGGGAGAAAATATTTAACCACCTCTCGAATTCGATAAATTCTTATTCTTAAAACAATAGAAAAAAACTTAACCCGACCTTTACCTAGGTAAAATTGATTTTTTACTGGCATCCTTGAGCAGTAAAACAAGTTACTCTGGGGTAACTTTTAACCGCGCGTCAGAATGCGACCCCAGTATTAGTTAACAATTTACGTACGTTCTCCCTAATTATAGCTGGCGTGGTGGCGTGAAGCTTAATTTCCGTGTGGTGCTTTCGCACCACCAATAATAGCTATAATCCTTTTAAAATAAAAATTATAATAATAATAACGAGAAGAAAAAGATGAACATGAAGGACAAAACTTACTCACGTTTTCTGATTATATTTTACGCGGTGCCATTTGGCTAAATTACTACTGTATGTGGCGCTCCCGCGCCACCGATGATCGCAATTGTTGTTTTGAAATAACAAAAATAATATGAAGAAGATGAACATAAATGACAAAATTTACCCACGTTCTTTAATTATAGTTGGCGCGGTGCCGTGGGTGTCCGAAACTGGCACCGCAGAAGCACCCTGGTCAAAATCCATTGTTCTAAACCGAAGGAATCCCCGGCGCATCAAAGGACACCGCGCGCACAAAGGGACGCCCGCAATCATGTCTAGTAACGCGCCGCGCCTTTCTAATAACCCGCCCGCGCGGCATTTTTTTAGTCATATTCGCACCTACATTTTGAAACCCTGTTTTGGCGCTGCTCCTCCGACAACCTATCCCACGGAGCAAAACATATATGACATGATCACGAATACTATATGACATTTTAAAGCTAAAAAAATTCTAAGGTGAGGGAGACGAAGATGCCAGCCGGATTTTGAGTGACCGGAAAAAAGAAGGTCTAAATCGATTGCTCTAGCGCGGAGCTAATGGCCCTCTCTCTTTTCCAGTCACCAGATTTTTCTTATATAATACATATTGTTTCCAATATATCAAACATAAACGATATGAGTGGATTTCCAGTATGTGACCGTATAAGAGGTCCGGCGTGTGCACTCCGTATAGGACAGTGGGATCTTTAGGACCCGACTCTAATATTTATTTATTTCCCGATGACGCCAAAATATATGCATTTTATGATATTTTTTTACAAAAAAATAAGTTTCAGCTCTCTTTAAACCGATTTTGGAAGTGGGCTTACGATTGGCAATTAGACGTCGCTATTGAAAAATGTAATGTTTTGGCTCTTGGAACAAATAATTCAAGTTCCAAATAAACTCTTAATAATTTGGAAATTAATCTGTCCTATTCGTAAAAAATTTAGGAATAACCTTATGTCAAAATCTGAAATCTTCCACTTACTGTTCAGAAATTTCGGCTAAAGTTTTAAATAGAATCAGCGTACTTTTTCGATCTTTTAATACTAAAAATATAGTTTTGTTGTTAAAAGCCTACAAAATCTATATACGACCTTTAATGGAGTTTGAATCCTTGACTATAAGACTAATTACCCGAATTAGGCCTTGATAAGCTTGAAATTCGACGCAAAAAAATGACTTAAAAATGTGTTTTAAAATAATTAATGGTTTAGTCGATATCAAACCTACGGCGTTTTTCGCAATTAATAAAGATACTCGTACAAAAGGAAATGGTGCAAAATTTATCATTCAAAAATATAACCTTGATATTTTTAAACATTTCTTTGCTAACCGAGTAATAAATTCTTGGGATTCCTTACCTTCCAGCATAGTTTTATCTAACTGACTTTTTATTTTTACTAAACGATTAAATTATTTTAACTTATAATATTGTAGCTTGTGCATTCAGTTATATTAATTTAGTTATATTAGACAGTTATGTTAATGAAATTACAAAAAAACTTTGCAACATTTATTCCAACTAACCCTACACGTTTTTTCCTTTCCTCCTTTTGCTTTTGATTTTTTTTGCTAGTAAAATGTATTTATATGGTGATTTATATTTTGTAGGTATTTTATCTTAAATATTGTACTCATTTGTTATAATAATAACGTGTACAATAAACATTTTTTATTTCATTTTATTAAAAGTACTGTTGTTTTGGACGTTACCTGCGCGGTGGAATAAGATGGGGCTAGGAACTGGGGCGATCAGCCTTCTGCTGTTTTTTTGCAGTTTTAAAGAAGGCTGTGCGTCCTCTACCAACCTTACTGTTGCCAAAAGGCTATTATTGTGGGGAACGGGGCTCAAAAAACCGAGGCCCCTAAAAACCGAGAGCGACTTTTCCATAGGATTTTTTATAACGTAAACAACCTGTTAGTTTAGTACGATGGCATTATTTGAGTTATGTGAAAATTTGGTGGGTTTTTTTGTTTTGTTTTAATGATTTATTTGTTTCTATATTTTATTATAATTTTTGTTTTTAGGGCACTAATCATAGTTTTTCTTTTTCGGAAATTGATTTTATTTATTTGTTTCTTGTTAATTTTTTTTGCAATTATGTAAAATAGTTCTGAAATATTTTCAGTTGTTTTTTTATGTTTTTATAATGTTTAAATTTAATTTGAAATGTTTTTTGTTTGGAAAAAAATTTAAATTTATTTTTACACCTTTAATGAATAAATTTAATAAATAAATATATAGTATTTATCAATAAGATTCAGTAAAAGAAGTTTTTTTTATTGTTTTTAAAGCTTTTGGGGGTTATTTATTCTAATTATTAACAGCAATATTTTTTTATTAAACGTTTAACTTTAAATTTATTTTCAATTGAAAAAGACGTGAAAATTAATTATGGCTAAATTATATCTGGCTGACGAACTTAAAATTTGAATCGCATACATGAGGGGACCAATTAAAATTGTGCGGTAACGACGTTTTTTTTTAAAAACAAATAAGAACGCAAATTTTTTTTAATTCCACCTATCACAAAATATACAAAAATTAACCAACTTTATCACTTAAAAAATATGCATTTAGGATACAAATTAAGTAATTTGATCAATAATTATTAAAATACAGTTTTTAATCTTTGTTATTAATCCACTTTAGGGAAAAATGTTGAATGTTTTTGTTGTTAAATAGTCGATTTAATGAAGAATCACGAGGGTTAATTCAATGTATACATAAAGGTCTCGAGAAGAATTGAAAATAATTTGTATCAGACCGGAAAAAATGAGAAAGAAGAAAGTATCTACAACCCCGCTGTTTTTCTAGAATAATTGTTGTATGTTTTATTGTTATTTTTGTTTATTATGATCTTGTTTTTTTTTGTTAACCAAAGTCATATACAAATTATTTTTAAATCTTCTCAGGACCTTTGTGTACATTGAATTAACTGTCGTGATTTTCCGTACTGCAAGTATCGCTGTCAGCTAGATTTTATTTGCCTATAACAAAGCTATAGGCATCTTGCACTGAAACTTAAAAATAAACATAAGATATAGAACACACAAACATTGGTGCCAGTACGGAAAATATCGTGATCATGTAAATGTTTTTTTAAAAAAAGACGAAAGGTGAAAGACGAAACCCTGGGATGTTTAATAATGACTTCACACTGATTATGTATGTTGACTTATATTAGAAATTGTCTGTTTTAAAACGTGTAATTAAGATTTGCATGTAAAAATAAAAAAAATATATGGCTACTACAGATGTTATAATAAGCGGGTTATTTCCCGTCAATGCCGCCACTAATCAATAATCAGGGATCATTTGCATGATTACGGTATTTTCCGTACAGGCTCAATGTTTGTGTGTTCTATATCTTATGTTTATTTCAAGTTTCAGTGCAAGGTGCCTATAGCTTTGTTATAGGCAAATAAAATCTAGCTGACAGCGATACTTGCAGTATGAAAATCACGACAGTTAATTCAATGTACACAAAGGTCCTGAGAAGATTTAAAAATAATTTGTATATGACTTTGGTTAACAAAAAAAAACAAGATCATAATAACAAAAATAACAGAAAAACAGCGGGGTTGTAGATACTTTCTTCTTTCTCATTTTTTCCGGTCTGATACAAATTATTTTCAATTCTTCTCGAGACCTTTATGTATACATTGAATTAACCGTCGTGATTCTTCATTAAATCCACTATTTAACAACAAAAACATTCAACATTTTTCCCTAAAGTGGATTAATAACAAAGATTAAAAACTGTATTTTAATAATTATTGATCAAATTACTTAATTTGTATCCTAAATGCATATTTTTTAAGTGATAAAGTTAATTAATTTTTGTATATTTTGTGAAAAGGTGGAATTAAAAAAAAATTGCGTTCTTATTTGTTTTTAAAAAAAAACGTCGTTACCGCACAATTTTAATTGGTCCCCTCATGTCTGCATTCTAATTTTCAGCGTCAGCCAGATATAATTTAACCATAATTAATTTTCACGTCTTTTTCAATTGAAAATAAATTTAAAGTTAAACGTTTAATAAAAAAATATTGGTGTTAATAATTAAAATAAATAACCCAAAAGCTTAAAAACAATAAAAAAAACCTTCTTACTGAATCTTATTGATAAATACTATATATTTATTTATTAAATTTATTCATGAAAGTTATAAAAATAATTTTAAATTTTTTTCCAAACAAAAAAAAACATTTCAAATTAAATTTAAACATTATAAAAACATAAAAAAACAACTGAAAATATTTCAGAACTATTTTACATAATTGCAAAAAAAATTAACAAGAAACAAATAAATAAAATCAATTTCCGAAAAAAAAACTACGATTAGTGCCCTAAAAACAAAAATTATAATAAAATATAGAAACAAATAAATCATTAAAACAAAACAAAAAAACCCACCAAATTTTCACATAACTCAAATAATGCCATCGTACTAAACTAACAGGTTGTTTACGTTATAAAAAATCCTATGGAAAAGTCGCTCTCGGTTTTTAGGGGCCTCGGTTTTTTGAGCCCCGTTCCCCACAATTATAGTCTTTTGGCAACAGTAAGGTTGGTAGAGGACGCACAGCCTTCATTAAAACTGCAAAAAAACAGCAGAGGGCTGTGCTCGGTTCTTGAAAATCGCCCCAGTTTCTAGCCCCATCTTATTCCACCGCGCAGGTAACGTCCAAAACAAGAGTACTTTTAATAAAATGAAATAAAAAATGTTTATTGTACACGTTATTATTATAACAAATGAGTACAATATTTAAGATAAAATACCTACAAAATATAAATCACAATATCAATACATATTACTAACAAAAAAAACAATCAAAAGCAAAAGGAGGAAAGGAAAAAAATGCGTAGGGTTAGTTGGAATAAATGTTGCAAGGTTTTTTTGTAATTTCATTAACATAACTGTATAATATAACTAAATTAATATAAATGAATGTACAAGCTACAATATTATAAGTTAAAATAATTTAATCGTTTAGTAAAAATAAAAAGTCAGATAGATAAAACTATGCTGGAAGGTAAGGAATCCCAAGAATTTATTACTCGGTTAGCAAAGAAATGTTTAAAAATATCAAGGTTATATTTTTGAATGATAAATTTTGCACCATTTCCTTTTGTACGAGTATCTTTAGTAATTGCGAAAAACGCCGTAGGTTTGATATCGACTAAACCATTAATTATTTTAAAACACATTTTTAAGTCATTTTTTTGCGTCGAATTTCAAGCTTATCAAGGCCTAATTCGGGTAATTAGTCTTATAGTCAAGGATTCAAACTCCATTAAAGGTCGTATATAGATTTTGTAGGCTTTTAACAACAAAACTATATTTTTAGTATTAAAAGATCAAAAAAGTACGCCGATTCTATTTAAAGCTTTAGCCGAAATTTCTGAACAGTAAGTGGAAGATTTCAGATTTTGATATAAGGAGCAATACGTAACTGAACGAAGTAATAATGACATA
>JASAMX010024730.1:0-22500 GCA_030248175.1 Microlaimidae sp. YZB2_3
GCGCGCAGGCCTCAATCATCTCCAATTTTGTTTGTGTTCTCTTCCAACGGGGAAGGTAATATAAAGAACTTTGTTGGCTGTTTTTCATTACTCCTCGAAGATTTGTCGTTTGAATTTCTTCTGAAATAATCAAAAATAACCCGAAATGATATTAATAATACATTAAATTTTTAAAGATACTTGTTTTTTATTTTTAAATAATGCACTTATTAATAAATCTGTGAATTATAAGTTTATTTGAAATTTTATTCTTGCTTTTTTAAATATAAAATTTTAGTAAGTTTTATACATTTTACCATAAAATACCTACACAAAAAAATTTTTAAGAAAATTAAACAAAATATGTTTATTTTTTACGATATGTCTAAAACATTAATTTTCTAACACAATCAACTACATTATAAGTAAGTTATGGTGTATACTACAAAATTATTTAACTTTTTTTAAAATAAATAATATTAAAATTGTGTAACAACGTAATCACACCTTAACCTCATTTTTCTTCTATTAATTTTTTGTTCCACCACAGTATAGCCTTGATCGCAAAGTATCTCGTACTCATTGTAAAAGCTTGGGTAGCGCCTAGTTCCACCAGGGAAGTTCGTGGTCTTTAGCCAAAACGTCCGCTGCCACCCCGCTGCAGACTCATAGCGGCTAGCTGCTGTGGTTTTAAACGCAGCTTCTGCCAATAGGCTACCGAATCGTCGCGAAAACATGCTTCTGCAAACTCCGGATTTTTCAATGTCTTTATTCTTATCTATTATTAGCTCATCTTATCTATCTATTATTAGGGTAGTGCATTTAATTTTGGCACTTTTCCAAATTGGGCATTTTTAATTTTGGACTATATCTTTGGTAATCCTAGACGGAATACGACGTTTGATAGCTCAAATGAGTACTACAACTATCTAAATGACTGTCGTGAGCTTTTTATTTGTTATGTTATGGTATTTTCATGTGAAATTGTGTGATTTATCGAAAATAAAATTGTTACTCGTTTTTAGAAAAAGTGCCAAAATTAAATGCACTACCCTAATAATAGATAGATAAGATAAGCTAATAATAGATAAGAATAAATACATTGAAAAATCCGGAGTTTGCAGAAGCATGTTTTCGCGACGATTCGGTAGCCTATTGGCAGAAGCTGCGTTTAAAACCACAGCAGCTAGCCGCTCTATGAGTCTGCAGGGCGGGGTGGCAGCGGACGTTTTGGCTAAAGACCACGAACTTCCCCTGGTGGAACAGCGCTACCCAAGCTTTTACAAAATGGTCGACTACTTCTACGATCAAGGCTGTGCTGTGGTGGAACAAAAATTAATAGAAGAAATGAGAGTTAAGGTGTGATTACGTTGTTACACAATTTTTAATATTATTTATTTAAAAAAAGTTAGATAATTTTGTAGTATACACCATAACTTACTTATAATGTAGTTGATTGTGTTAGAAAATTAATGTTTTAGACATATCGTAAAAAATAAACATATTTTGTGTTTAAATTTCTTAAAAATTTTTTTGTGTAGGTATTTTATGGTAAAATGTATCCAACCTAAAATTTTATATTTTAAAAAACAAGACAGCTAAAAATTTCAAATAAACTTATCAATTCACAGATTTATTAATAAGTGCATTATTAATATAAAAAACAATAAGTATCTTTAAAAAATTTAATGTATTATTAATATCGTTTGGGGTATGGCTTTTAGTATTCAGAAGAATTCAAACGACAAACTGTTCAAGGAGTAATGAAAAACATGAAACCAGCCAACAAAGTTCTTTATATTACCTTCCCCGTTCGAAGAGACAACGGAGAATTCGAAATAATTGAGGCCTGGCGATGTCAGCACAGCGAGCACAGAACACCATGCAAAGGAGGTTGGTTTTTTGAAATTTTGATAATTTTTTGCTTCGTTAACGGAATTAAAAAATAGAACTAAAAAGCTAGTCTTCCAGGCTGAAATTAAGGGTGTAACCGCTCGTCGCCAGGAAGAAATAAACAATAAACCCGCTAGCGAGAAAAATTTTAAAAAAAGTTTTCAGCGGTTATGTAACCAATTATTATTTAGTCGCGTCATGTGTTTCTCTGCACGTGATATTTTCTTAAAAAACGAGTGGTTACTTTACCACTCGACTGTTTTCACCCTGATAGAATTTATTTTTAGTTCTGTTAACTATGAAAAAGATATCCATAAAAAATCTGATATTCTTCCCCCAAATATTAAAACTTAAATTTGGCGCGTCTTGAAGTAAATCAACAAAACAAGTTTATTTAGAAAAATATTAACATACCGTATGCTCTAACTGTCAGTTAATTGTTAATACATTATAAAGAGTTATAAAGTTTTATAAAATATTTTGAAAACAAATCAAAAAAAATGAATTTATTGGCTTTCATGTCAACTAAAAATATACGTCAATTCTTAAAAAACCCTTTTAAATAGTCATTCTAATTTTTACGAATAACAAAAATTTACAGCGCCAGATAGTTTTTTAAATATTACATTACATCAATCAGCGGTTTTGTTTAATGGCAAAGTCAAATTTATACATCAGCGTAAACTTTGCCCAAAGGTTCTTCAAATCGCAGGAGTGGTAACTAATATCAAGAATATATAACACAAGAGAAATTCACTACACTAAATTTTTGACAAAATTTTGCGAGAAAAAGCGCACAACGGCGACTATCACAAAAATCGCACCATTTCGCGCGCGATTAACACATAGTTCTCGCAGACGCGACCCGCACCAGCGCTACGCACGCGAATCGCACGCGAGCCCCGCGCAACAAACAAAAACAGACGCGGGAGATCAAGAGAAAACACACGAAACCCAATAAAACGGAAAGACTATTTATTAAAACTAAAAAGTTAACATATAAGAAAAAAAAACTTACTCATGAAAACACAAAAAAAATCGCCCGCGGTATTTTTTGGAGCCGACTCGCACGAAAAAACGCAGGCGAAAAAGCAGCAAGAGGCGAAAGAAGCCACAAAAACTAACACGTAAAAACGCACGCGAAACGAAAACGACGAGAAAACCACGCAGAAAGCGCCGAACCCGCAAAAACAAAAAAGACAGCCTAATATCATCTAAAGCTAGATAGCATAAATAGGTCCCCGTGGCACAATACAAATTTTGCAGCTTGCAGCAGCATTATCATAACTTTATTTTATCCATGTTTGCTGAAAACAAAAATTTTATCAGAGATTTTTGAGGATCTTTCTATTCATGTGCTAAATAAAAATTGTCAGATTTATTTTCCTGACAACAACATACTAAACAAGTCACACTGGATCCAGTTCTATGATAAAAAACAAACCATTGGGACATTGTTCAAAACTCCGTAAATAGGTGCGTAGCCCAAAAAAGTGTAATATTGTTTATTTAGCCGAAGATTTATTTCAGGAATCCGATTTAGTATGGACGTTTGTGAAGACGAAGTGAAAGCTCTGGCAGCTCTGATGACGTGGAAATGCGCCATCGTTGACGTTCCTTTCGGTGGCGGAAAGGGAGGGGTTAAAATCGACCCTAAAAAATATTCTGAACAAGAATTGGAGAAAATCGTCCGGCGGATGACAATCGAGTTTGCGAAAAAGGGATTTATGGGTTAGTAATTTTAATTTGAAAAGATAAATCCTGTTATTTTTGTATCTTATTTTATGTACTGCTCTCTAATAAAGACGTATCTTAAATCCTAATCTTCGATGATCTTTAATATGCTATCAGTGAACCACAAATTCAACCTATAAAAAAAGGATAAAAACCCTCTTTCAGCATGCCTAATACTTTTTTATTTTGTTTAAAATTGTTTCAGGTCCGGGGATTGACGTCCCGGCGCCCGATATGGGTACTGGTGAACGAGAAATGGGATGGATTGCTGATACGTACGCTCTAACTGTAGGTAAGAACATAATTTATTTTTTATCTTTATTAAAAATCGACGGTTTAATCATTGAAAGCAGATCATTTTTTAATGCGTCAATTAGTTGACGTATTTGAAAATAAAAGCGCCAACTTTTTTTTTGAAGGTATTAATTTTAAAAAAAAATATTATGTATTAGTATTACGTATTGTATAAAACAAAAAGAACTGGGTTTATTCACGTTTTGAAAAGTTTTCTTACTCCACTCTCGTTTTTTTACTTACTTTTTAGTGTCAAAACTCTCAAACTTGAAGAAAATTTTGGTAAAGTTAAAATTATCAGTTTAAAAACTAATCTTAAAGTATTTTAATACTAAAACTTGAAAGCTTTTTAATAGTATGAATATGGGTATAGTCCCATCACTCCATCTCCATATTGCTTATCGATGTTAAATTCACTTCTAATTTGAAGAAGGGAAAAGTAAACCCAAAAAATCGCAAAAAAACGTAAACTGTAACCAATAGTTTAGGTATAAAGTTTAAAATTCTAAGACTTTTCATTTTATGATTGCATAAAAGTTAATAAAATCTTTCTTTATAAAATTTTTAAGTTAAAAGACATCCTAAAACGCCTCGTTTGTGAAGCGATGCTCCGAAACCGCTAAATGTTTGTCTTAAACAATAATCAGAAATACAGCAATAAAATCAAATTAAAAAAACAATTTTTCCAGGGCATAACGAAAAAGACGCCTACGCCTGCGTAACGGGAAAACCAATAGTTGCTGGCGGTATTCATGGACGTGTTTCCGCTACTGGACGGGTATTTGTGTTTTCTTAATAAAAAACTAATAGTCTGTATCTGTAGAAAAATGAAGTTGACTCTCAAAACTTGAACATAAACATGGTCATAGCCAGGATTTCAATTGAGAGAGGGTAAAGATTTTTTGGGAGGTGTTTTATACGTGGCCACAAGGGGGGTGTGGGGTGGAAGCCCCCAGCGGGGTCAAGGGGCAGAGCTCCTTGTCAGGGGGTACGGGGGCATTCTGCTCCCCGGGTTGGGAAATTTTTTAATTTTAAGCTCTTAAAAGGCACCAGGAAACCTAAATTTAAGTACAGAATACTTATTTATTTTCTTTTTTTTATTGTAGATATGTGACACATAGTGTTCCTCCCGTGAAAACTCAAAGTGCAAGCGTTAATAAAAGGCGATTATCTTTCTTCTTTCCTTGTCCGGCCCATGTTATAATGGATTGCACGCCAGAGTCGACTTTGAATTCTTGTGTCAGCCAAATTTTTCAATAAATTTGGCGTCTAAATTTTTACAGCGCCTCGTTATTTTCGCTTCTACTTTGGGTCGTCACATATTTGGTGGCCGATACACAGACCTGTGCATTGTTCCCCCGGGGTTTTATTGGGGGGCAACTTTTTTGAAACGGGGAGGGGCAAGCAGGGGAGAAAGGAAAAAAAAGAGAAAAAAAGGAGAAAAAAAGACAAAAAAAGTAAAAGGAAAAAAGGGACAAAAAAAGCAAAAAAAGATAAAAAAGGTTCATTTCCTTTATAAGTCAAATTTTTCAATAAATTTGGTTGTCTGAATTTTTTAGCGCCTGGTTATTTTCGCTTCTATTTTGGGTCGTTACAGATGCAACAATAAAAGTTATAACTAAAAAGTTTTAAGGTATTATTACCATTTTAATTAGAAAAAGAACAAACGTTTTTTAAAATAAGAAATCTTTATTCAATTTTGGTAAGTTTTTATAGTAAATGCTGTTATGCAAATATTTTTAAACAAAATAAAAGTATTTGCACTAGTGTTTTGAATTATAAATAATTTTACTTTTGGAAGTAAGAGGTTTCATGATCCTAAATCATTCTTATTTATGTATTATAGATATAGCTTTATTGCAGAGTGATTAGGGAAAATGTTTCTAATTTAAAAAACCAAAAGGGACAAAATTACAAATTTTTCTGACCAAACCTTACAAATTTTTTTGCCTTCCCAAAATTTGAGGGGGAGGATTAATCCCAGAAATCCCCCCTGGCTACAGATTTGATAAAACACTTTTTCATTAATAACACATTAGAAACGAAGCTACCTGCTACACACTATTATAAGCACAACAAAAATTCGAAGCGCCATTTTATGATGGCACCTCTAATTTTTTTTGTGCTGATATAACGCCGTTACTACGGCAAAATGAGCCACATTCATTATAAAATACACGTGATTGTGACGCATTATGTAGTTAATAGAGTGCTATTGGAAATGTAAAATGAGTCACAGTCGCGTGTTTTTTATAAAAATTGTGGCTCATTTTGCCGTAGTAACGACGAAATTTAATATGTAGCAGGTAGCTTTGTTCTAATGTGTTATTAATGAAAAAATGTTTAGTTTTTTGAGTATCAAGTTCTTTCCATATATTGGCTGTAGTAATGGCGTCATTGATAAATTTGTTTTTATGTTAATATTAACTGATCGCCAAAAAATTAACCTTCGCCAAATCGTATAAATCCTTTGGGCCTCTAATAAGATTCGACATCATTTTTATAGACTATAAAATCTAAAAAAACAATAAAAAAATAAAACCGAACAAATTGTAAAAACAAAACTTATTATTGTTACAGGGTGTTTTTGAAGGATTGAATATTTTTGTGAACGATGCAGGATACATGGCTAAAATCGGTTTAGTTCCTGGCTGGAAGAAAACTTTCATTTTACAGGTAAAATTAAATTTTTTTATTAAAGAAAGATCAAAGAATAATCCTGCATAGAAACAGCAATAAAAAATTCAACCTAAAATGAAAGAGGTACCCTACATGAGAAAGTTGATCCGGAATGGGGGATGGAAAACCCGGATTTTAGAGGGGTTCAAATCCGAGAAACGCATTTTTTTTTACCCATTTAAGGAAAAATATAAAATGCTAAATTTTTTTTTCAAATTCCATTTACAAGGTTTTTTTGCCTAAAACACTAATTTTGAACTCAAAATTTCAGTTTGTACATAAAAGTCATTTTTGAACATGTTTTTTCTTCAATATTACCAATTTTAAGGGAGGAGGGTACTGTTTCTTTCTGCCCTCTAACTCCGGAGTTGAGGAAGGTGGGATATATCCCCTTCTTTTCTTAAATTTAAGGGGGGTGGAGATAAATGCTTCCATACCCACCCATGTATGGCCATAACTCCATTATTAATCATTTTTCCTCCTCATTCTCAAGAACGCCTAAAACCAAAATATTTTTGAATTTTATTTGAACAAAATTTGGTATTGCTTTAATCGCAAACGCTATTTTGTGACTTGCAGTACTTAACCTTTTCTTTTATTTTGTTTTGAAAACAATTTTTTTCGTTTTGTGCTCATGATATTCCATGCGCAAAATTACTGAGAAATTATTCGTTCAAAAAGTGGACAGTTTGTTTTCGATAAATAATTCTGCTGGCATTTTTTAAAATTTTTTTCAAATTAATTATTTTCAGAGTTTTTGGGGAGTCGATGTTGACAAATTGTAATTTTTTTGGACGTTTTTCCTTTGTAATTTAAGTAAATACTTAATTTGTGAAGTATATAGCTCTACACGTAGGACTTAAAATTAAAAACATTTCCGCTTTATTTTTTTATAATTTTTAATCATTCGTTTGAAGATTTGCACTCGTCGCAATTTCGTTGCATAACCTTCCCAGCTATTTGTGAAATTGTTTTTGTATGCTGTGTCCCGTCCTCTAAACGCGTTTGGACAAGATTAGCGCATTGTTGAAAACTCTTAATAAATTTTTGTCTGGAGAAATCTTATTGTATTCTTGTTAAATGGTTTTAATTGATATAATGTTTTATTATTTTATGCAAATTTTGTTTTAAATGCAATGCAAGCTAATAAGACGTCAACGGCTTGTTAGAGAATAACAAAACCCTTAACTAAAGGTTATGGTTTTATTTGTAGCTTTTATTTAAAAGAAATCTTAATGAAATTATTAAAAGGTCAATTTATCCCATTTAATCAAAGAATTCTATAAGAGTTTAAAAAACGTGTTAAAATCACACGTGTTTAGTGGATCGAGTCTAGGCGTAGTTTCCTCTAATGAATTATTTTCATCTGTTGCATACGTTTGCATTTTGCATGTTATTTTGGTATGGAAAATTTTAGTTACGTGCAATGGAATGGGGCGACCACGTGGTTTTAAAAATATAAACAAATCTGCTCAGTAAATATGTAACTTTAAACTAAAATACGCGCAATTTTTGTAATACGTAAATTTATTGTTTAAATGTAATAATGTTTAAGAAGCTAGGGTTTATACGCGTAAAGTGACTAATAGAAGTTTCGATCGAATTTTAAACTAAAACACTCAGACAAAACCGCCACAGCTGCACTGCGCTAAAAACTACCTACTTATCGTAAAAACCTTAATGTTTTAATATTGCGCACTACTTTTATTAAGTTTTAAAAGGGGCGATGTTTCAATATGTTTCTCACACCGTTAACCAACAACATGTTCGTACTAGCGGTGTTCCTACCCTCCAATATCATGCTCCGGAGCTCCGGCCATTTGAAGCAGAGGAAATTCCGGAGCTCCGCCCCTTAAAGGAGCGAATTTCACCTTATTAAAGTTTGAAATACATTTAAAATTATCTTATGTACATTTTTAAAACTATTTTTATCGTTTTAAATTTGTTTTTTAAAAAAAAATTAAATTGCAAAAAAATTTTTGACAAAATAATCTATGGTATCACTTTAATTATTTTAAAAACTAGTATGAAAATTAGACGGAGCTCCGGAGCTCCAGGGAACATCAATAGTTTGCTTGCAGACCTGTACTCTGCCCCCCCCGGGGGGCGTTTGATTTGGAGGGGGGCAATTCCAACGGGGGGAAGGCATAGGTGGGCAGGGGGAATTGGGGGGGTTATATCTCCCCAAAACAATCCCGATTATTGCCGACCTGAACCCGGACCGGAGGGTACCCCGGACACCCCCCTGAAATTTGGGGGGTCCCAGTACTAAAAACGCTAAAAATGGGGTATTTGAGGTATACCCCACAAAAAATTATTGAGACACCCGCCCCCCAAATTTTGGGGGTCGGGTATACCCCCCAAAATCCGGGAGGCTGCCCACCTATGAGGAGCAACTTTTTTGAAACGGAGAGGGCAATAAAACGGGGAGGAAGCAGGGGAGAAAGAAAAAAAAGAAGGGAAAAGGGACAAAAAAAAACGAAAATAAGGTAAAAATAGGTCTAAACTGGCTTGCATTAAAATAGGCTAAAAACTGCGAAAAATTCGCGATGATGGCGTTATAATTTTGGGTATTTTTTTCATTTTTTGGCATTGGGGGGAGCAAATCCTCCAATAAAGCGGGGGAGGCATTTCCAGACCGTGCACAGGTCTGAGTTTATACCTCAAGTTCCATATGTTTAAAAACCATTTTAACTAGAATCATAAATTTTTTACTAAAAATCAATTTTAATTTCGAACACACGATTTTTATTATCCCGTCTCTTTATTTAAAGTTTGATAAATAACTAAAAACACAAGTTTTTGGGATTGTACATCTCTAATTAATAGTTTAAAAAATTTTGCTTTGAGTATCGGACCCCTAACCTCGCTCTAGTTTTTAAATGTTCCCACAACGAGTAGACTCCCCGAGAAAGCCAGGGCCAATCCCCTTAGCTTAGGGGGCGGGGTGTTGGCAGTAATCGGGATTTTTCGGGGGGAGTATAACCCCTGAACCCCCCCCTGCCCACCTATGTACAAGACCCACCAATACATTTGTAATTTTTATGTTATTTTAAAAATGATCGGTTAAAGTAAATTTTTTGTGTTCTTTTTATTTTGCGCAACCTGCAGTCATTTCTCCCCGCTATAACTTACTGACTTATTGCTAATTTAGCTTAGAAATGTGTTTTGTATAATCAAGAGGGTACGGCTTTTGATTAAGTAAGGAAAAATTTTGCGTTTCCGTGTGTGTGTGATGTTTTGACTGGACACCGATTCTTAAAAACAAAGGTGGGTAGCCTGATTTTTTTGGGGGGAGGGGGGTATACTCGACCCCCGAAATGTGGGGGGATTGTCCCAAAAAATTTTGGAGTATACCTTAAATACCCCTTTTTTAGCGTTTCTAGTACTGGGACCTCTTAAATTTAAAGGGGAGGGGTGTCCGGGTTACCAAATTTTAGGATGTCGGGGGTTTAGGCAGTATTTGAGATTTTTGAGGGTATAACCATAGATGAACAGGGGGTAGGGTGGGGTCCACCCCCCTAGCCTCGAAATTTTGGGCCCCCCCCTAGAAAAAATCCAGGGCCCCCCCTAGAAAAAATCCAGGCCCCCCCCCGTCCCCCCAAATTTTCGAATTTTTTACTCCTGACCCCCCTCTAGATTTTTAAATCTGACCCTCCCCCCCTCAAGAAAATTTTAAGTACTTTTTTTATACTAAAATTTTTTCCAAAAACGTGAATTTTTCACACAAATTCATGTTTTTACACCTTTTTTATGAATAAATATCGCTTTTTATTCAATAAAATGTAGTATTATCTTATAAAAAAACTATTATTAAACATTTAATGGTTTAAAAGTTTTTTTTTTCGGAAATTGGAACCCACCTGACCCCCCTCTAAGTTTTTAAATCTTCCACTCCGGGTCTACCCTCCCCCAGGACCCCCCTAGCAATACGCAACTGAACGAACGCTATACATACAATATCGCTGGCTAAGGCCTTGGTGGTTCCATTATTTATCAGGCTTGCCTTTGCCTATTATGGAAAGCAGTGGCTTGCCCAGGATTTCATTTCGGGGGAAGACGGTCTGGGGGGGTACATACTAACCTTGAGGGGGGTCTGGAAGGGCGGCAGCCCCCTGAAAAGGGGGGTCTGGGGGGCAAGAGCCCCCCAGCGGGGTCAAGGGGCAGAGCCCTTTGTCAGGGGGGTCCAGAATGCCCCCAGGAGAGAAAATTTTTAATTTAAGGCGCTAAAATACACTAGAAATTTTAATTCCAGATGATAATTAAAACAAAATTTAAGTTTTTTTTTATTTCTATCCATTTAAAACATGTGTTTAAAACGTTAATAAAAGGTTAATAGTGTTTATAGTAGTTTTATTTAACATGTATGCCTTAACTATTGAGCGGCAAAATCGATTGAAATGGAAAAACTGAGATAAATTGTCAATTTAAACTACCCGCGAAGCGGGGAAAATTTGGTTTTTTGACTATTAATATGCTTTTGGAAGGCATCAGGAAAGTTTCTGTATTAATATTTAAGAAAAAAAATTTTCTTTCCCAAAATTCAAAAAACGTAAGGGTCCCCCCTTACGAAAAATTTCCGGCTGCGCCGGATTTCGGGGGGGGGGGGGGGAGAGGCGGCCGCCCCCCCCGCCCCCCCCTGGGCACGCCACTGTTCATTAGTTATTGAAACTATATGGATATAATAAGAGGTTTTTACAAACGAACTATCGCGCTATTATTTTATAGATAATTTTGATCGTGCTGAGGTTAACTGACAGTGAGTGTAATAATTTAAAAATTCTTTTAATCTTCGTTACTATATCACAAGAATTTAGAATCGTTATAATCGTTATCACTCGTAATCGTGACTTTTTTATTTTTTAATCAATAAATAAATTACTGATGGGCAGTTTGGTTCCGGATGTTTCGGGCAAAATTTAGAATTCCGGTTCCTGATCCAAATTTTTGGAAAATCTCCATTCCGGTCCCGGTGTTCCGAGGGTTTGGCAGTCTAATAGGCAGGTCCGGGTTCCGAATGTTCCGGGAAAAATTTGGGATTCCGGTTCCTGATCCAAATTTTTGGAAAATCTCCATTCCGGTTCCGGTGTTCCGAAGGTTTCGCAGTCTAATAGGCAGTTTCCAGTTCCGGATTCGAATGTTCCGGGCAAAATTTGGAATTCCGGTTCCTGATCCAAATTTTTGGAAAAATCTCAATTCCGGTTCCGGTGTTCCGAGGGTTTCGCAGTCTAATAGGCAGTTCCAGTTCCGGATTTCCAATGTTCCGGGCAAAATTTGGAATTTTACCGGTTCCTGATTGCAAATTTTTGGGAAAATCTCAAGTCCGGTTCTGGTGTTATGAGGGTTTCGCAGTCTAATAGGCAGTTCCGGTTCCGGGTTCCGAATGCTCCGGGCAAAATTTGTAATACCGGTTCCTGATCCAAATTTTTAAAAAATCTCAGTTCCGGTGTTCCAACGGTTTCGCAGTCTAATAGGTAGTTCCGGGTTCCGAATGTTCTGGGCAAAATTTGGAATTCCGGTTCCTGATCCAAATTTTTGAAAAATCTCAATTCCGGTTCCGGTGTTCCGAGGGTTTCGCAGTCTAATAGGCAGTTCCGGTTCCGGGTTCCGAATTCTCCGGGCAAAATTTGTAATACCGGTTCCTGTTCCGCCCATCACTAATAAATATTAAGAGCATCCTTTTGAGTCAGAGATATGTTGATTTTATAGTAATTGTGACTTTTTGTGTTATAGTAACGTTGTAAAATGTAGATTTATATCCAAAATAACTCCGAATGTGGATGCGGCTGCGGTGCACTCGTAACCAGGGGGAAAGGAGGGTTATACCCCCAAAAATCCCGACTATAGCCGACACCCTCCCCTAAAATTTGGGGGTACCCCGGACAGCCCCCTAAAATTTGGGGGATCCCAGTGCTAAAAATGGGGTATTTGAGGTATACCCCAAAAAAACTTTAAGACACCCCCCCCCCAAATTTCGGGGGTTGGGTATACCCCCCCCCCCCACAAAATCCGGGAGGCTGCCCACCTTTACTCGTAACTGTAATTTTTTTTATCTTTTAGTACATAAATATTTATAAACATTATGAGTTAGAAGAGTAACGTTGATTTTATAGTAATTGCGATTCTTTGCGTCATAATTTAGATTTATATCCAACATAACGTTGAATGTGGATGCGGCTGAGAGTGTTCACTCCATTTCCTTCGTGAGTGAGGCCCAGATCTCCGTCCTGCACCGGCTCCTCTGGTCATATCAGGACGAACTGGCCCAGTACTTCGCCGCTTTTCCCAACTACGCCACTCTAAACCGGCGACTGGCCACCCTCCTGGCTCAGATCGGACCCCCGCAGAACAAACCGCCCCAGCTCACGGCTCCGTAAGTGGTAGTGATGGGCAGTTCCGAATTCCGGATGTGCCAGGCAAAGTTTGGAATTCCGGCTCCTGTTCCGGATTTTTGGAAAATCTCAATTCAGTTCTGGTTCTGGTTCCGGTGTTCCGGGGGTTTCGCAGTGTGATAGGCAGTTCCGGATTTTCCGGGCAAAATTTGGATATCCGGTTCCGGATTTTTGAAAAATCTCAATTCCGAGTGTTCCGGGGGTTCCGTAGTTCCGCCCATCACTAGAATTTACTAATTATTCAGTTTTGTTTTTCTCTTTTTTGTGTGTGTTAGTACTACTGCAACCCCTTCTCCTGCTCCCCAATTTTAATTTCTGATGTTGGAATGATCCGAGTAACTCTAAAGGGATGTCGGGAATTTCGAAATTTTTGTGATGGGTTTATAAATGACACCCTTTAGTTTACAAATTTGTTCGACGCCTGGCTCAGATCGGACCCCTCGCGTAACAAACCTCCGCAAATCACAGCTTCTTTAGTAGTGTACTTTCGTTTGTAAAATGTACTCACTCAGAATTTTTTATATAAGACAGCTTCTTTCCCATATAAGAAGTAGGTACAAAAGCCCTCATATCCTTTCCTCTACACTCCTCGAAAAGTAGCAGTAGTTAATGAAGTAAATTGTACAAGGATTTTTCGTAAACACAAATAATGATTGTGTTTTCATACAACAAAAGTAAACAAAAAATTTTTTTGTGTAGGTGGAGCGGTCTGGATTTGACTAATAAACGGTTCGAAGATATAATGGCGCAATACAACATGACAGAGAGAGAAGAGTACAAAAATATCCAGTCCTTGAATATATTCTATCAAGGTGGTCACAGTCGAAGAGGGAACCCCGTGTACTACTACATAGCCAGAAGATACAAGTAAAAAATGATCAATTATTGATTTCAAATAATAAATTTAAAGTGAAAACGGTATTTTATTTACTTTAAGCCGAAGATGCAAGGCCGAACAGAGCAGCACTAATGGCATAACCAAACAATACGCATATTATGCATTATGCATAACGACAGTATCAATCATAGGTGGGCAGCCTCCCGCATTTAAGGGCTTTTTTACCCAACCCCCGATTCTCCAATTTGGGGGGGGTTCCCCAACATTTTTGGGGTATAGCTCATCCCCATTTTTCGTTTTACTCTGGGACCCCCCCCCCCCTTTAGGGGGTCCCCGGACACCCCAATTTGGGGGGGGGGGGGGCCGCCAAACGCAGTCTAAAAGCTCACACCCCCCCCCCCCCCCCCCCTCCCACCCACTACTGTATCAATACTAAGACAATATAGCATTTTCGTGCTACTGCCGGCACTTTATCTTGTCTTGCATCCTTCAGTACGTCAGACAAAGGGTCTCTCGCTGCGCTAAGTCCCCGATTGTTTTTATTGTTTTTGTCATCGTGATCGTCGCATAAAATAAAATATCGTTTTGTATAGTTTTAATTGAGAGCTACGCTAGCTTAAAGCTATAGCACACTGACGTTTTTTATGAATTCCCTCACAATTAAGATTTCAGTTTGGTCACCATAACATTTGTTAGTCAATTTTCACTTTAAAAATGCATATTTTTTTCACCAAAATATAATTAATTTTTGAAATTAATTAAAATTCGAATATAAAATGTTGACCTTTTTGAATAAATTTAACGTTCGCAAAGTCTTGCGAGTTTTTATTCAGCATTCAAAATGCTGAAAGTGGAAGTTAATTTTTTTTTAAAATGTTTAATAATATTATACATAATTTTTTAAATATAATAATGTTATAGGTTGGGAGAAGTGGACGGAGACGCATTGGTGTATCATGTTTTTATGAGTCTAAAAGCGCATCAAGTGAAAAACTGCCCATTCGAGCTGGTTGTGGATCTTACTCATACTGGAACCGAAAATAGATTTAGAGTAAAATCTTGAAATATGATGTTTTGAGAAATTTAAAATTCAGAATGTGTATAATGTAAATTATCTTACTAACAATAAAGAGCAACTTCTTGCCTTTTGTGGTTTTAATATTAAGTGACTCCTCAACAAAAAATACTGTTGAAGTAATTTATGAGGTTTTTTTATATGTATTGTTTGTTTCTTCTTGACATTGACCTACTTATATGAAACAATTTAATAAAACTTTTATAAAACATTAAAAATCTGGGGTTATTAAAATTTCATTGTTATTGATTATTATTATTATTTTAATTTTTTTTAATTAACGTAGAAGGTGTAGTTTGTGATTTCTTCCGTTAAAAAGTACAATGATTGAAAAATAAATCGTTTAGATCTTGATTAAGTGCCACACTAATTTTTACCGTCTTTGTCTAAGTTGTTTTTATATTGTAAATCACGCTTTGACTGATGATTAGAACGAATCAATCCTGTTAATATTATGTTATTTTATTCCCTTACGAAAATCCAATGTAAATAAGAGGGTTTTTGAGGACAAAGTTTATTTTACTTGATTTTTTTAAAATGTAATACCTTTTATTATGTTCCAGGCTGATATTTTACAAAGGTGGTTCGTAGCTATGCCGGACATAGTATGTTTAAATCTAATGGCCTGTTATATCGTTAACTGCAACTCATGGGTCAGGGATTACTGCAATTTTCACCACCGTATTCTGGCGCCTTTAAAGGTTTGGTAAACTTATTTTTACTTTTCTTGTTTTTTTAAAACCAAAAAAAAATTTAAAAAATAAATATATATTTACAGACCGACCCTGTGTACTGCCCCCCGGGTTTTATTTGGGGGGGCAATATTTTTTAAACGGGGGGGCAATAAAACTGGATGGCAAGCAGGAGAGAAAGGAAAAAAAAAGAAAAATAGAAGGAAAAAAAGGGACAAAAAAGGGGAAATTTAAGTAAAACTAGGTCTAAAATGGCTTAAAAAACATTGAAATAGGCTAAAAACTGCCAAAAATTAACGATGATGGCGTCATAATAGGTTAAAAATGGTGTCATAATTTTTTGGGTACTTTTTCATTTTTAGGCGGGGGGGGGGCATTTTCAGACCGTGCACAGAGATCTGTATTTATGCAAAAATTTGACTAAATGGTAAATTTTATGCTTTCGCGTTTTTTTTTTCTAAAAATAAATTTATGCTTTTACTTACAAAGTCATTTTTTTAATTTTTGGTATTAAAGGATTACCTTGGATAAAAAATAGTTTATCATTAAAAATTTCTTGAAACATTTATAGCCTTAAAAGCCTAAATCGACAAGTTCAGTCGAAAAAAAATATTCATATTTTCGCTTTTTTACATAAAAAATGGCAAAAATTAAAGGTTGAGGTTTTTGGGTATTATAAAAGTTACAAAGATTAATCCAGCCTTTTTTTCACAAAAGTATTCTTATCTTTTTTAAGTTAGTTAATGCCCAGAGTATGATTATCTTATTATTAAAATGTAAACCGTCATGATTTTTATTTGAAAAGTCACAATCAGTTTAAAATTATCATAACTCTGACTCATAAAGTTTACAACATATCTGCGTGTTAAAAAATAAAAAAAGTCAGTTACGTGTATTGTATGACGCTTTTGACTAATTTTGTTATAGTAAGAACGATATGATAAACTCTTTAGACTTGCAGAAAATTGGTGTTTCTGGAGAAGCTTTCCCAGTTAGCCGACTATGTGGACATGGATCAGCAGCGACTCCCGTCCGCCACAGCGGTTCTGGAAGAGGACCAACAGGTCTTCGATCAAGCTATGAAGCTCTGGCACTCTGATATCAAGTGCACAGTCAAGGTAACCAAGAAAAATGTAAAATCTCACTGTTGTCTAATAATTTTTATTGCATGACATAGAAGAGCATTAATTATAAAGATAAAAAGAAAGTTGCAGTTTTATTAGCAAAAAAATGATTGAATAATCAAAAAAAAAATGTAAAAAAATAAAATACTAGCATTATAATTGGCACAAAAATTATTTTCCCACTGGAGATAAAAGTTTGGAGAGTGGCTAATAATTTTTTGTAAAAATTTACCTCGTTGTTATTGAAATTAACGGTTTAAAATTTCCAAGCGTTTTTTTATGAACTATAATATTTTTGTGATATTTTGATAAAAAAAGTAGAAATTGAAAACCAAACTAAAACATTACCGGTATATTCAATAATGGAATAATATTTATCTAACTTTATTTATTTATATTATTTATCCAACCACCATTTTAGGTGGGAACAACGGCCCTTCAAATTACGACTTGTGAAACGCAAAAGATACTAGGAACCAGTAGTATTCTGAATGACATCTACTACGCTTCAGAAATTGAGGAGGTAGTAGTTTTAATTTTTTTAGTTGTCAATATCAGTTGAAGGGACTTTAAATTAATCGAGCATACATTATATTGAAATCATATAAAATTTACAGTCAGCTATACCTAAATCGTCTAATTTTTATTTTCAAGCGGAATCACGTAGTGATTGCAAATAAAAACTTGTCAAACAACATAAATAAAATGTGTGTAAAATGATTAGGTAGGTATATAAAAAATAAAAATGTTATGACTTATTGAACAGTTTTCAATTTATTTGAAACTGCTTAGCTATAAAAACATTACACAAGTTAAATAGTTATCAAATTACATAAAAACTGCTATAAAAGAAATGTTATATGAGCTAAACAGTTTTCAATTTATCTAAACAACAGGTGTGTTTGGTGGACGACAACAGCGTAACTCTGAGCATCACAAACGAGTCCAGCCCCATCTCCATCATCCACGAGGACTGCGAGCGCATGGTCACCGCTATCGTCCACATCCGCAACCGCTACGAGCTGGCTCAGCCCGAACAGAGCGGTCTACACTTCAAAATACGCGCCAAAGATGTACCCGGGACCCTCCTTAATATGGTATTGTCATTGTTTTTTTTAATTTTCTATAATAAAATTTTATATTGTAACAACTCCCGTTGTGATAATGTTTCAATAATAGGACGCCTTATAAATAAAAGTTCTAATGGAAAGTTGGCTGGTGGGTGATGGTGTAACGGGAGTGTTTTTAACCTAAATTTACATTATAAGTTGTATTTTGTTTGGCATCGTATTTCTAAAACGTTGAGACGATGTAAACCTTATTCCAGGCGCTGCTGAACCTGGGTAGCACAGACCCGAGTCTCCGAACGGCGGCTTACAATTTGCTGTGCGCCCTGTCGGCAACTTTCGACTTTAAACTGGAGGATCAGTTGCTGGAAACGGAAGGTCTGCTCATCCCGGCCAATAACACGATGTTCATCAAGCTGATATCCGAACGCTTCGCCGCCAACGAGCCCCACCTCACGCTAGAGTTCCTGGAGGAGTGCATTCAGGTCGGTGACGCGTCTATACACCCATATCGCCATTACTACGGCATAGTGAGCGACAATGCGTATAAAATATATGCGACTGTAACTCATTTTAAATTTTAAAACGCACCTTCTTAACTATAAAATGAGTCAGATTCACGTGTATTTTATATCGGCATTGATTCATTTTTTTTAGTAACGACGATATTTAGCTGTGTTTTGTAGCTAATCAAAGTTTCCCTCAGAGTTGGTCTCGACTGGGCCATCAGGCACACCCCTCGCCTTGCTCTGCTTACCCTCTTTTCCATCTCTCCTTAGTTTTTAAACTCCAGCCATGAATATATCATATAGCACCCTGACCCCTGAGCTGCGACAATTTAAAGCGGAGGTTGAATAAGCAGTGTAAATCTTATTTTAACTTTCGATGTAACTGTTAAGTTGTTTTATTATTATTATTATTATATTTATTTCGTTGAAAAACAGGAAACATACATAAAGCAAGTTAATACCGCACTGAGATTGTATGTACCTTTTATAAACTTAAAAAAGGGAATAAATCACACTCAATAAGCCAAGTCTCAAAACCCAACTGCAAATACAAACCCAAGAGTTGGAAAGTTCTGCCAAAATCATGCCAACAATTTCCTAGCAGCCAAAGTAACAGCGAAGAATGAACTTAACCGAAGCAAGAATCTGTGCCACAACTGCAAAAAGAAGAAGAAGAAGTTATTTCTAAGACATTTCTATGTTTTAAATAAGTGTTGGAAAAAAATTTAGTTAATAAAAAAACTAAAATCAGAATAAAAATGACATTTTACCCTATAATTATTCAAAAAATTATAAGGTATTGGAGCTTTGGAGCTTGGAGATCCGAGGAACTCTGAGAGCTCTGGTAAGTGCCTACCTGAATAAGGTAAATCAATAAATGGCCGACCATAAACTCGACGAATCTTTTTGATTTTGTCAAAAATCAGAAAAACATTATAAAAGGATTCTAGGGCACAAAGTTACTGGACACGAGGGTACTGGACACGAGAGTACGTTTGCCACAAATATGTAAATTTTTTCAACTGAATGAGCTAAACTAAATTTTAATCGTTTGAATGCGTAGACAAACACAAAACGTTACATAAATCGTTTCGATGTTTAATTATAAATATTAAATATTTTTTTTCTTGCTTAAATATAATGCATTTTAATAATAACAAACTACATTGTTATTTTTAAAGGTCATTGTACACACAATTTATACCATAGCTTTTTAATAAAAACAATGATAATGTTTAAAGCTTACTCCGAAGCTCTGGAGCTTAAAACTCTGCTTTTGCAAAAAACTAAAAATTAATATTAAACAATCATAAGTGGGATGAGAACTCCAAGAAGCTATTTGATTACTGGTTTTTCTAAAACATATCTTCGTATGAAATAAAAACACCAAGCGAATTGCAGTTTTTTTGCTGTCGTTTTTATATTTAGACTCTTTTCATCGACTCTTGATTAAAATATTTAAGTTTTTTGATAAAATCTTGGGAAAAAAATAACTTCTGCAAAAATAAATTTCAGTAGTAAAATGTAAAAAAATAACTTCGTGCCTTTTTTATTCCACTCTAGCTTAGGGAATTCACTTGAACATTTATGTTGATGATTAAAAACAAGGCAAACAAAATGTTCCTTTAAAACCCAAAAACATATTACTATTGTTAGATTTTTCATGTATGATATTTTATGCATATAAATCTAAGTATAGTCGTGAGTAAAATAATCCAACAGCGAATCTTTGGGAGTCCTCGAAACCCATTGCACGGTAAACTTTATTTTCCTAAGCCTAAGCAAAAGCCCAAATAAACTTTATCATAATATTTTAATAATAGTGTGCTTTTAAAAAAATACCGAATAATTTACTGTTAAAAAAGGCAAGCAATTGTTTTTCGGAAAATATTTTACTAAAATATTTTTGCAAGGTTGTTAATAGCAGAATTATTTGCATTTATTTTTGCAGTTATTTTTACGAAGGCATTATTAATAATACGTTTTTTCAACGCAACACAAAAAATGCCCACAAAACTGTTTTGACAGTACAACCAAAGCATAACAGCCACCTTAATGTTTATTATCTTTTGAGTTGTCTTATAGCTTCTCAGCATTTTTAAAGCTAGTTATTATTTTTTAAAAATGCACGAAAATGTTTTAATGTTTATTTTTATAATTTTTTATAAGTCAGTCAAACAAACTAAATGATTTTTAAATTAAACAAACTATTGTTATGCAATAAGTTTATCCCGCTTTATGCAAGGATTGTTTTTTTTTCGTCAGTACCCTTGTGTCCAGTACCCTCGTGTCCCCATTGCATAATGAATCGATTTTGGTACGAGGTTGTGGTGAACCCAATTTTTTAAGCCCAGTACCTTCGTGTCCAGTACTCTCGCGTCCCGTTCCCTTTTAAAAGTTATTTTACTGACATTTTTACTAATTGTGTATTACTTTTTTTACAGTTAATTAATTATAAATTGTTTTATTAAAACAACAGTGAAAAATAAACTGGCTAATAAATTAATCGATTGATAAAAAATATTAGTGTATAGATCGAAGTACTGATTTAAATTTTATACCAATTGTTCGTTGGAATATTTTTGTTGTTAAATCAATATTGTACAATTTATAAACTCCAAGATTTTATAGTTAAAAATAAATTATGTTTTTGTTATGTTATGTTTTTATGTTATGTTTTTTGTTATGTTTTTTTTTTAATTTTATGTTTTAGGGGTTTCGACAATCGACTAACGAGTTGAAACACCTATGCTTGGAATATATGCCGCCGTGGTTAACTAATTTACCCAAGTAAAATATTTAGCATTATATTTTTATTTATTACTCATAATAATTGCAAATCATTGAATAAGTACACACAATTTTTAAAATGAAAACTATAAAATAATATTATTGGGGTCAAATAGAAAATTTAAATTAGCGTTTGACCTTTCTCTGATTAAAATAACCACAAATTGACTTTAAAAAATTTACAATTTTTCAGTAAAAAAATTTCATAAGTTGTTACTTAACTATCAGTGCTTGCTAAAATTATGCTGTTTGTGTTATTGGAGTATATCGGAAATTTCATGAAAATATTTAATTTTAACATTTTTTGTTGTTTTGTAATGTTAGTAAATTATTAAGACTTTATAAATTCCTTAGTTTTATATATTTTTTAGGTTTTGTAAACACAATGATGAAGTTAAGGACAAAAAAGTGTTACATATCGTTGATAAACTTATTACGCTCACCATTGATGAATATGAAGTATGTTTTTTCATGGATTTTTTATATGATAATAACTAAGATTATTCCCCTAAACACTGTATTTATTTTAATGATTTTAAAATACTTACAGTAATGTAATATAGTAACTTAAATTTAAAAAAAAATTCAAAATGTGTATCATATAAGTTTAATGCGTATAATATAGAGTTAATTGATTTGTTTAAGAATACATTTTGAAACTGTGCTTATTAGTGATGGGTAGTTCTGATTCCGGATGTTCCGGGCAAAACATAGAATTCCGTTTCCGGTTCCTGAATTCTGGTTCCGGTTCCAGTGTTCCGGGGATTTCGCAGTTTAATGGGCAGTTCCGGGTTCCGGATGTTCCGGGCAAAATTTAGAATTCCGGTTCAGGTTCCTGTTCCAGATTTTTGGAAAATCTCAATTCCGGTTACGATTTCGGGGTTCTGCAGTTCCTATTTCGGGGGTTCCTATCACTAGTGCTTATTTATTTGTTGGTTGTTTTTTTTTTGTTATTTATTTATTTTTAGATGTATCCTTCTATACAAGCTAAAGTGTGGGGTACAATCGGTCACGTTACAGAATTGCTTGATATCGTTTTAGATGGATTTATTAAAGTAAGTGCAATTTTTCGGACAGATTACGTTTTGCAGTGACTGTTTTCTTAATATTATAGCATTTCCTAAGGTTATTATTATACTATAAATGTGAAAATATTCTGTGAATAAATTAATTAATGACGCTAGGGTCCGTATGCAGAGATGGGACTAGTAGTTAGGCTCAATATTTCAAGGTTCGTTCAAAAATTTTGTTATTATTTATTGTAAAAATAGCTTCATAACATAAATATATATAGGGTACCTAGAGCAGATATTTTAAATTTTACGGTTTCAGCTTCAATCATTTTGGAGAAATAAGCCTCCGAAAAATGGACTTAAGCCAGACCTTTGCTCCCCCTCCCCGGGGTTTTATTGGGGGGGGGGAAATTCCAAAACG
>JASAMX010024730.1:27500-42886 GCA_030248175.1 Microlaimidae sp. YZB2_3
ATGGCGATTTAGATTGTCGCTGGGACCGCAACCGGTGGCATTAAATTAATTAATTAATTATTAAAAGTTAATTTTATACTTATTGTGACTCTTTATATGGCGATTTAGATTGTCGCTGGGACCGCAACCGGTGGCCCCGTTCCCGAGCGCCGGCGCCGCCGCCCCGACCCAGAGCGCCTCCGTCAGCTCCCTGGTGAACGCCCAGCCCGGAGCCGCCAAGACCCCGGTCAGCGCCAGGGCCGAGGCTCTCAACCTGACCGACTTGCAGGCCATCTGCGACGCGCTCATCGAGCTCCTGGAGGTAGATTTAAAATTTAATATTTAACTGGTTTTCGATGATCCATTTTGATAAATAGTATAGCTTTACGGGATTTAACCCCAAGAAATTAAAGATAAGCTGAACAGCTAACAAAACTTTTTTATTCCGACGTTTCGAAGCATAAACTTGCTTCTTTAAAAAAGTTTTAACGTAACTGGGTAAAAACTCATATTCAGTTTTTAACCTTACGTTAAAAACCTTAATAAATAAGCAAGTTTATGGTTCGAAACATCGGAATAAAAAGGTTTTGTTAGCTGTTCAGCTTACCTTTAATTTTTTGGGGTTAAATCCTGTAAAACTATACTATTTATCAGCAATGGAACCCCGAAGACCAGTTAAATATTTTAATCACTGAAAGCTGCGGGAAAAGGTTTTTACCCACTTACGTTAAAAACCTTGATAAAGAAGCAAATTTATGCTTCGAAACGTCGTAATAAAGAAGTTTTGTTAGCTGTTCAGCTTACATTTAATTTCTTGGGGTTAAATCCAGTAAAACTACAAGATTTAATTTCATTTTATGATCAGTAGTGATGTTCCCCGGAGCTTCGAGCTCCGGAGCGGAAATCTGTTTTAGGAGCTCCGGAGCTCTGCACTATTTTTGTACTAACTTGATGAATAATTAAAGAGGGATGTAATTGATTATTTTGTCAAAACATCTTGGTAAATTAATTTTTTTTTCAAAACTTATTTAAAACGTTAGAAATAGTTTTTAAAATGCTAATAAAGTAACTTTCAATGTATTTCAAGCTTAAAGTCGTTTATTTAAGGGGTGGAGTTCCCTCCGCTTTAAATGGCCGGAGCTCCGGAGCATGATATTGGAGGGTAGGAACATCACTAGTGATCAGATAATAGACAGTGTTTCTTATTCATATTAAAAATAACAATATTCTTCTTCTACATTCTTGTTTATTTTAGTTTTTCCTGAATATTCCTCATTTCTATTTCGCATTATTTTTTATTTATTATTACTTAGTATTTGTTTCTTATGTAGTTATTATTAACATTTTCATTTTGGTTTCATGGATTCAATTATGGTTTCATCGATTCAATAATGAGATTGTTCTCGAGCTCAAATATTTAGTAATAATGAACTAACAACTAACACTTTTTAAGCAGTTTTTTTTGTTTGATTTTTCATTATAAAATGTCTTTCTATGTCCGTCATTATGAAAGTGCTCCTTACCTGAGTAATCCAAACTTATTTAACAGTATACTTCGCCGCATTTTTAGACTAATTTTTTATAAGAAAATTTGAAATAATATAAAAAATGGAATCATTTTTTAATTAGTTAGAAAATCCAACAGTGCCTCGGGCCTTCTGAGAACATACATACTAATCCTATTCTTTTTAATTAATTGTTTAATAAGTGCAGAAAAGAATACAGTTCTACGATAATTATTGTGTTTAGGCGTGTCAGCGGGATTTGGTGGGTCGGGAATTGGTGAAAGAGTGGTCCCAGATCGGGCGGAGCTTCGCCCTCCGCTACAACCCCGCCCTCCAGCCGAGGGCTCTGGTGGTGTTCAGCTGTCTGGCCAAGTCCGCCACGGAATCGGACCTGAATCTCATGCTGGGGCTCCTTGTGCAGGTAAACGTCATGTTTTTCGTCTAATTAAATAGTTTGGAAATAATTGAATCGCCGCTTTTTTAACAGTTTTATTTTTGCTTTAGCAATTATTTTATTTTTTTTTATTAAAAACGGCGATGGCGTTATTTCCGTCATCATGTTAATTTAATGTTTAATACAAATAGGATTGAGAAAATTTTTATTAATGACAATACCAAACCCAATGAAATGCAACCAATTCAAAATAACTAAGTATTTAAAATTTTTATTAATGACAATACCGAAACCCAATGCAACTAATTCAGAATAAGCTAGATTGAGAAAATTTTTATTAATGACAATACCGAAACCCAATGCAACTAATTTAGAATAAGCTTTAACTTGATACCTGTTAGTATGCAATGCAGCTACCTGTAAGGATGCAGTGCAGCTTCAAAAATCTTGATAAAGTTTATACCTATTGCTTATAATAATAATTGTATCTAGAATTTAATAAGGAAATAAATCTTATCCTAATGTTTTACAAAAATTTTTAAGGCTGTGAAAAGACGAGAAGATCCATACTTGATTAGTGCACTGCTTATGGCATTGTCAAGACTCCATCCTCATTTACCTCCTGTTAGTTTAAATTTTATTTATTTTAAATTTTATATGAGGCCGAATAAAACGAGTTTTTGTAAGAAAGAATACGAAACAATTTTGCTATTTTTAGCTTTTTTTGACTGAAAAATAGAGCGATACAGGACTTGAACCTGTAATCTCCAGCCTAACATATATTCATTGACTGACGTCCTCGTTACACCATCGCTCGACAGTGTTACATTACAACTCGTATTTATAAGGCGTCATATTTCTGAAACAGTAACACAACGGAGTTGTGACATTATAATATAAATTTTTATTCTAAATAACTAAAATTAAAGAGAGTTATTAAAATTATATTTCCATACATAACATAATCATGCGTGCTTTCATCAGGAGAATAATTTTACGTATATTTTTATTATTTATTAATTTTATGCTAAAAATTTAAATAATTATTTTTATATAAATATAATTTGGCAAAAATAAAACTTAATAAATGAAATTACACAAAATTATTGTATATAACGAGCTTGATTTATCAGGTAAGATCAGTGGGGGTGGATGAGTGGTAAAAAAAATTTCAGGTAAAGATGAGTGGGGGTGGATGGTAAAAAGAGGGTTTAAAAAGACCCATTGATGTGGGAAAAGTCATATGCGACGACAGAAAAAAGATAAAAAAATAAACTGCATACTATTCTGATAATTCAACAAAACAATCTACTTTTTGAGGATGGTTACATTATTATTAAAAATAAAAGCGAGTGCATTTAATGCTCTTAATTAATTAATAATTAGCTTATAATAAATTAATAGTACTTAATAATTTAATATTTTTTAGTCATCGGTGTCGCGCAAAAATCTTGTTTTGACCTACATTATAATCTTTCAATTGGAATACGCCCAGCTATACGAACACGCGCTGGCTCTGCTGGAACAAATTCCTGCAGACTCTCGATTCCCATGGGGTTTTTGGAAATGCGTATGATGTATGGCCATAGGTGGGCAGCCTCCCGTATTTTTTTTTGGGGGTGTACCCGACCCCAAAATTTAGGGGGGAGTGTCCCAAAATTTTTTGGGGTATGCCTTAAAACCCCATTTTACCGTTTTGAGTACTGGGACCCCAAATTTAAGGGGGGTGTCCTGGTACCCCCAAATTTTTGGGGGGGGGACAATAAAACGGGTGGGGGCATTTCGAGACCGTGCACAGGTCTGCTATCTAGTCATACGCAGCTCATTACACGAGTTGCGCATGGCAAAAATAAACACCAGTGTCCAAAATTTAGGCTGGCAGAATTTAATTCAGTTACCATATGGCATGTCGCGTTGACTGAAAGAGACAAAAGTGAATTGACTTAAGATTTATGAAAATAACGTATAAAGAACTTATTTATATTAAATTGACTTTACATTAATAGCGTTTCAAAGACGATTAGTGGTCCGTTATAATTTTAATCATGAATTGGCATAAAAGCTTTGCTCGTATAATAATTTGTTTCACAAGCGTTTAAGGATTTAACTCATACATGAGCACGGGGGAGTTGGCGGGGGTTAACCCCCCCAAATTATGAGATGGGGGTTTAACCCCCCACTTAGAAGTGGGGTGCAGAAAAAATTACCCCCCCCAAATTTTGGAAAAATAAAGAAAAAAATGTCTTTAAAATGACTTTTAACTGCCTCTAAACTTATGTTTTAAGGTCAAAATGAATGTTTTAACCAATAAAAAGCTCAAGAATGCGATAAAAACGGCTTTTTGACCTAAAAATAGCGTTTTTTACCTATTTTTTTCTTTAAAATCGAAAAATAATAAGGGTAAAATACACTTTTGAAAAAAAATTATATGGTTAAAATTCGTTTCTCCGATTTTAACCTCCCCCCCCACCTTATTCCGGGTGTAACCTCCCCCCCACTCCGGAGCAACTTGTCCATGCATGGTTTAACTTCAAGAAAACTTTGTTACAGATTTTAGTTTTCATTGCTGGGTTGTTGGTTACACAAAAAGTAAGCAAAAAACACCGTTCAAATATATTTAAAAATCAGAATAACTACCGCGATACTATACCTTTCTAAACATGTCGTAAGTATAGGTGGGCAGGGGGTTGGGGGAGTTATACTTCCCAAAAATCCCGAAAATAGCCAATACCCCTCTAAAATTTGGGGATCCCTCCCAGTAATAAAAACGCTAAAAATGGGGTATTTGAGGTATTCCCTAAAAATTTTTTTGGGACATCCCCCTCAATTTCGGGGGTCGGGTATATCCCCCAAAATCCGAGAGGCTGCCCACCTATGGTCGTAAGCTATATAAATTTAAATCTTTACTAAATACTAAAAGTTTGCAGTTTTAAAAAGGTAACCTGTTGATCCAAAGCTTTAAACTCCCATTCCAAAGGGCGTCGCACATCCATCATCACTTTATCCACGTGCTAAATTTTGGAAATTATAGGTATTACAAATTTAAAATCAAAATAGAATAATAATAATATAGTTAATTTTTTCAAATCGTCTTATTTATTTCAATTCTTTCAAGCACTCTTTAGAAAGGGACGTTTGTGTATAACAAGCGAGTTGATTTCAAAAAAAATTTTTACTTTAATAAAAGTATAAGCGTACGCACGTTGAAAATTTATATTTACGATATCTTTTGGTTAAAATCACTATAAAAATATTTTTTTACCCATTTATACTAAAACAATAAAAAACCATTTTTCACAACCGGCGCAAAATAACCCAACTGTGACTTTTTTTACATTACTATTTATTGTAATGTGTCAAAGTCAGGTTAATTTAATACTGATTGTGACTTATTTTACTGTAGCCATACACATAGGCGGGCAGGGACGAAGGTTGAGGGGTTACATCCCCCGCCAAAAATCCCGATTACTCCCTAAAATTTGAGGGTTCCCAGGACACCCCCTCTTAAAATTTGGGGGTCCCAACTCCCGTACTAAAAACGCTAAAAATGGGGTATTTGAGGTAAACCCTCAAAAATTTTTGGGACACCCTCCTAAAAAAAATCCAGGAGGCTGTCCACCCATAGGTCCAAGAGGCGGGATTAGGGGGTTATATCTCTCTGAAAAAAAATCCCGATTACTGCCGAACCCCCCTAAAATTTGGGGGTACCAGGACACCCCCCTTAAATTTGGGGGTCCCAGTACTAAAAACGGTAAAAATGGGGTTTTAAGGCATACCCCAAAAAAAATTTTGGGACACTCCCCCCCTAAATTTTGGGGGTCGGGTATACCCCCCCCAAAAAAAAATCCGGGAGGCTGTCCACCTATGGCCATACATCATACCTCGTATTCAAAAACCCCATGGGAATCGAGAGTCTGCAGGGTTCGTTCCAGCAGAGCCAGCGCGTGTTCGTATAGCTGGGCGTATTCCAATTGAAAGATTATAATGCAGGTCCAAAACAAGATTTTGTGCACACCCGATGACTAAAAAATATTAAATTATTAAGTAAATTATTAATTTATTATAAGCTAATTATTAATTAATTAAGAGCATTAAATGCACTCGCTTTTATTTTTAATAAATAATGTAACCATCCTCAAAAAGTAGATCGTTTTGTTGAATTATCAATAGTATGCAGTTTATTTTTTATCTTTTTTCTGTCGTCGCATATGACTTTTCCCACATCAATATGGTTTTTTAAAATTTTTTTTACCATCCACCCCCACTGATCTTACCTGAAATTTTTTTTACCATCCACCCCCACTGATCTTACCTGATAAATCAAGCTCGTTATATACAATAATTTTGTGTAATTTCATTTATTAAGTTTTATTTTGACCTTTTTTTCTAAATTATATTTATATAAAAATAATTATTTAAATTTTTAGCATAAAATTAATAAATAATAAAAAGATACGTAAAATTATTCTCCTGATGAAAGCACGCATGATTATGTTATGTATGGAAATCTAATTTTAATAACTCTCTTTAATTTTAGTTATTTAGAATAAAAATTTATATTATAATGTCACAACTCCGTTGTGTTACTGTTTCAGAAATATGACGCCTTATAAATACGAGTTGTAATGTAACACTGTCGAGCGATGGTGTAACGCAGCACGTCAGTCAATGAGATACTGAGGCTGGAGATTACAGGTTCAAGTCCTGTATCGCTCATTTTTCAGTCAAAAAAAGCTAAAAATAGCAAAATTGTTTCGTATTCTTTCTTACAAAAACTCGTTTTATTCGGCCTCATATAAAATTTAAAATAAATAAAATTTAAACTAACAGGAGGTAAATGAGGATGGAGTCTTGACAATGCCATAAGCAGTGCACTAATCAAGTATGGATCTTCTCGTCTTTTCACAGCCTTAAAAATTTTTGTAAAACATTAGGATAAGATTTTTCCTTATTAAATTCTAGATACAATTATTATTATAAGCAATAGGTATAAACTTTATCATGATTTTTGAAGCTGCACTGCATACTAACAGGTAGCTGCATTGCATACTAACAGGTATCAAGTTAAAGCTTATTCTAAATTAGTTGCATTGGGTTTCGGTATTGTCATTAATAAAAATTTTCTCAATCTAGCTTATTCTGAATTAGTTGCATTGGGTTTCGGTATTGTCATTAATAAAAATTTTCTCAATCCTATTTGTATTAAACATTAAATTAACATGATGACGGAAATAACGCCGTCGCCGTTTTTAATAAAAAAATAAAATAATTACTAAAGCAAAAATAAAACTGTTAAAAAAGCGGTGATTCAATTACTTCCAAACTATATAATTAGACCAAAAACATGACGTTTACCTGCACAAGGAGCCCCAGCATGAGATTCAGGTCCGATTCCGTGGCGGACTTGGCCAGACAGCTGAAGACCACCAGAGCCCTCGGCTGGAGGGCGGGGTTGTAGCGGAGGGCGAAGCTCCGCCCGATCTGGGACCACTCTTTCACCAACTCCCGACCCACCAAATCCCGCTGACACGCCTTAACACAATAATTATCGTAGAACTGTATTCTTTTCTGCACTTATTAAAAAATTAATTAAAAACAATAGGATTAGTATGTATGTTCTCAGAAGGTCCTAGGCACTGCTGGATTTTCTAAATAATTAAAAAATGATTCCATTTTATTATATTATTCAATTTTTTTTTTATAAAAAATAGGTCTAAAAATGCGGCGAAGTATACTGTTAAATAAGTTTTGGATTAATCAGGTAAAGTAGAGCATTTTCATAATGACGGACATAAAAAGACATTTTATAATAAAAAATCAGACAAAAAAACAGCTTAAGAAAGTGGTAGTTCCTTATTACTAAATATTTGAGCTCGAGAACAATCTTATTATTGAATCCATGAAACCAAAATGAAAATGTTAATAATAACTACATAAGAAACAAATACTAAGTAATAATAAATAAAAAATAATACGAAATATAAATGAGGAATATAGGAAAAACTAAAATAAACAACGTAGAAGAAGAATATATTATTTTTAATAGGAATAAGAAACACTGTCTATTATCTGATCACTAGTGATGTTCCTACCCTCCAATATCATGCTCCGGAGCTTCGGCCATTTAAAACGGAGAGAACTCCGGAACTCCACCCCATAATTAAGCGACTTTAAGCTTGAAAAACATTGAAAGTTATACTCTATTAACATTTTAAAAACTATTTCTAACGTTTGAAAAAAGTTTTTAATTTAAAAAAAATTAATTTACCAAAATGCTTTGACAAAATAATCTATGGCATCACTCTTTAATTATTCATCAAGTTAGTACAAAAATAATGCGGAGCTCCGGAGTTCCGGGGATTGCTCCGGAGCTCCGGGGATTGCCCCGGAGCTCCTAAAAGCAGATTTCAGCTCCTGGTGGGGAACTCTCGGGGTAGCTAACTCTCTGTTAGCTACTCGGGGAACATCACTACTGATCATAAAATGAAATTAAATCTTATAGTTTTACGAAATTTAACCCCAACAATTAAAATGTAAGCTGAGCAGCTAACAAAACTTTTTTATTCCGACGTTTCGAAGCATAAATTTGCTTCTTTATCAAGGTTTTTAACGTAAGTGGGTAAAAACCTCTTGTGCGGCTTTTTTCCCGCAGCTTTCAGTGATTAAAATATTTAACTGGTCTTCGGGGTTCCATTGTTGATAAATAGTATAGTTTTACAGGATTTAACCCCAAAAAAAATTAAAGGTAAGCTGAACAGCTAACAAAACCTTTTTATTCCGACGTGTCGAACCATAAACTTGCTTATTTATTAAGGTTTTTAACGTAAGGTTAAAAACTGAATGTGAGTTTTTACCCAGTTACGTTAAAACCTTTTTAAAGAAGCAAGTTTATGCTTCGAAACGTCGGAATAAAAAAGTTTTGTTAGCTGTTCAGCATACCTTTAATTTCTTGGGGTTAAATCCCGTAAAGCTATACTATTTATCAAAATGGAACATCGAAAACCAGTTAAATATTACATTTTAAATCTACCTCCAGGAGCTCGATGAGCGCGTCGCAGATGGCCTGCAAGTCGGTCAGGTTGAGAGCCTCGGCCCTGGCGCTGACCGGGGTCTTGGCGGCTCCGGGCTGGGCGTTCACCAGGGAGCTGACGGAGGCGCTCTGGGTCGGGGCGGCGGCGCCGGCGCTCGGGAACGGGGCCACCGGTTGCGGTCCCAGCGACAATCTAAATCGCCATATAAAGACTTAAAGAGTCACAATAAGTATAAAATTAACTTTTAATAATTAATTAATTAATTTAATGCCACCGGTTGCGGTCCCAGCGACAATCTAAATCGCCATACAAAGAGTCACAATAAGTATAAAATTAACTTTTAATAATTAATTAATTAATTTAATGCCACCGGTTGCGGTCCCAGCGACAATCTAAATCAGGGACGTAGCCAGAGTTTCATTTTGGGGGGGGGGGCGGATTTTAGTACAAAAAAAAATTTCCGGGGGGGCTCCGCCCCCCCCCCCCCCCGAAATTTTGGGGGGGGGGGGGCGGGGCCCCCCTTAATTTTTGAAAACGTTAAAAAAGCAGGGATAAACGTAGATAAAGCTGTATAATACACTGTTTTTGGCCTAATAACGTATTATCTAATGTTTTTAGCGGTAAAAACATGTTTTCTTAGTTAAAAATTACATAAGCACACATTGGCAGAGCCTGGATTTTACAAAAAAGGAATTTAGAGACGTTAGTTTCAGACCCCTTGGCTAAACCCACATTGTAAACCAAAGCACATGAGCAGCATCTCGGCTCCATGTTTTCTGGGGTACCTACCTATATGAAAAAATCCGAGCCAATGCTATAGGCGGCAGGAAAATTTAGGAGGGAGGAGGTACATAAATCAAACAATATGATTGTTTGTTTTTCTTTCTGTGTAGTACTTATTACTTATAAAAATTATTGTACTAATTTTGAAATAACATTAGCATCAGGCAACATAAATAACGAGGTATATATGTATGTATACTATAGAAAGTGACCGCTGAGCAAAGCGAAGCGGAACAAATTTTTGGTTTTGGGGGTCCATTGGGGTACTAAAATTATTTTAAAGTTTGACGCCGAGCGATTAGCGAGGCGCTAGAAAATTTTGAATTTTTAGTCTCTGAAAAACCCCCAAATTTTACTATCTGGCGACCATTTCGGGGGGGGGGGCGGCTGCCCCTCCCGCCCAACCACTATCCTTATTTTTCCTCCTGTCCGACCGTTTCGGGGGGGGGTGGCCGCCCCCCCCCGCCCCCCCCTGGCTACGTCCCTGATCTAAATCGCCATACAAAGAGTCACAATAAGTATAAAATTAACTTTTAATAATTACTTAATTAATTTAATGCCACCGGTTGCGGTGGTGTCCGGAAATTTCGTCTTTTACATCTCGTCTTTCAATATCTCGTCTTCTACATCTCGTCTTCGGAAAACTCGTCTTTTAAACATCTCGTCTTCGGAAAACTCGTCTTTTGGATGCGATTTTGTAAACGTACTTTCAAAAATGCGAGTTTCGACCCCAATGATAAAATTTTCTTTGATTTTTGGGTTTTGCTTAGGCTTAGGAAAAAAATAAGGTTTTTACTATTCAGTTCAAAAAGCATCATTAAATACAAATTTACAATGATGAAGTTTTGCTTGATTTTTAGGTTTTGCTTAGGCTTAGGTTCTCAGTTTTTTGAATAAATCATTTAATAAAAGTTTATCATGATAAAAATTTTACTTGATTTTTGGCTTTTGCTTAGGCTTAGGTAAAAAAGGTTTTCAATGCATTGTTTTAGTCAAAAAATAAAAGAAACTTGTCTTTTGAAAAGTGCGTTTACAAAATCACATCCAAAAGACGAGTTTTCCGAAGACGAGATGTTTAAAAGACGAGTTTTCCGAAGACGAGATGTAGAAGACGAGATGTTGAAAGACGAGATGTAGAAGACGAAATTTCCGGGAACCGTTGCGGTCCCAGCGACAATCTAAATCGCCATATAAAGAGTCACAATAAGTATAAAATTAACTTTTAATAATTAATTAATTAATTTAATGCCACCGGTTGCGGTACCAGCGACAATCTAAATCGCCATATAAAAAGTCACAATAAGTATAAAATTAACTTTTAATAATTAATTAATTTAATAATTAAAAAATTGACCCTGACTGATAATGTTTAAAGTATAGTATTTCGTCCTTACTACGGCAAAATGAGCCCCTGTCATTATAAAATGGAGGTGACTGCGACTCATTCTGTAGTTAATTGGGTCCTGTTTTATATTTAAAATGAGTCACAGGCGCACATATTTTATACAAACTGTGGCTTATTTTGCCGTAGTAAATGTCGATTTGTGTGTTGAAAGATTAAAAAAAAGTTACAACTATGAGCATTTTATAAAGATTCTAACTCATTCTGTCATGGCGAACGACCAAATCTTCGTTTCTACGGCAAAATGAGCCACAGTTCGTACAAAATATGTGTGCCTGTGACTCGTTTTAAATTTAAAACAGGACCCTAGTAACTACAGAATAAGTCACAGTCACCTGTATTTTATAATGACAGTAGCTCATTTTGCCGTAGTAACGACGAAATACACAAATGAATGGCTAAATACGTCAGAATGAAGTAAGAAATACCCACACACACACACACACACACACACATACACTAATTCTACAATGAATGCGTTTAAAAAAAATCAAGCGCATTTTTTATGTTGATACTGACTTATTCCGCTTAAGTGATAAATGACTGTTAATCGTTCAGCCATCATTTTAAAGCTTTTTTCAAAATTTCTATAATTTTTCTAGTTATATTTTTTAGGTGTATTTTTAAACAATGATGGTTACACAAAAAAAATTATCCCCCAATGGATTCGAAAATAGACAATAATCCAGAAATAATATAATAATAATAATTTGCATATGACAAACTTACCGTGGTGAGGGTCTAAATGCGGCAGTGGCCACACTTTTCACAGTCAACTGACTAATACCGAATTGGCGATAAAACTTGGGTAAAGAAAATTCCGTTAAAGCCAAACGAAGCACAGCTTTGGTTTCCTCTAAAACAGACAATCGAATATAAACTAACATGAACTCACACAGAGATAATTTTTACTAAAAAAAAAGTTCCAAAAGCATTAATGGAATAATGTCGCGCATTCCATGAAACAACGATGTGTAAACTGCACATCGTTATAAATTGATTTTTAACCTTGATAAACTTTCAAATATTTATATTTTAACATATTTTTGAAAAAATAATATTAAATGAAACACAAGTGAACCTGAGAGTTGAGGCTGATTACACGTGCAAAGGGAATGTACAATGTTTATGACTAGACCGTGCACCGAAGCGCGCAGGGACAGCGGACCGCAGTTCACCAGCACTGTGACCAAGTGGAACAAATACGGCAAGTGCGTTATCACTAAAAAGTAGCAGATTAAAATAACATATAACATATATAATAACAACTAAAATAACATTATAATTTCAAAAACCATTAAAAAATAAAGTATTTTTATTTTCTAAATAATTTTTGATAAAATACACGATACAAGTCTTAATAAAATGCCAATATACCAAAGAATTTTATAGTATTATACTTCTGAATTTATTTCTACAGACCGATGTTGTCTTTTTCGCTATTAGGAATCACCTCAAAAGTCTTACCTTCCATTGAAAGCCTAAGCGAAACCTAAAAATTAAGCTAAACTTAATCAAATAACTGCGCGGCGAAATTTTGGCTTATTTTTAAGGCTTTGCTTAGGCTTAGAAAAACGTGGGTTTAGGCTTGGGAAACAGCTGTTGAGGTAAATGTGCGGAGGTAAATCCTCTTAGCCTCTTTTTTTAGTATACGTAAAGGCGCGCGTTTTTTTTAAATTTTTTGATAAAACCACGCAGTATGAAACGCACTAAATTCTTTGAAGACTGGTCTATTAAAGAAATAAAATTTTGTTTCTAAAATAAAACATTAAATCTGAAACATTTTATTTATTACCTTCATAATAAAAAAGTAGCTTTTTAAAAAAATTACAATTTAATTCATAAGTGATACATAATTAATAATTCACATTATCTATTCCTGAAAATATTTTAAAGTAAAAAAACAACTATGCATAAGCACTATTTGTGTATTTTTATTAGTGTCTTTTTTTAATTAAAATTATTTTTATTGATTTCTTACCATCGAGACAATTATTAAAGGAAAGCAGAAGAAGATATCTAGCGAGAATGGCAATGTTATCCCAGAGAACACTGTCTTCTAAAGTAGCGTGAGGCCTGGTGGACGTTTTATCCAAAACCTAAATTATGCTACAAATATTAACTTAGTTATTCTAGTTCTATCATATCGCAATGTTTTGAACAAAAAACTTTCCAAAAAAAGCATAATCACACACATTTTTATATTTTTATTAGAACAATCACATGTAATACATCGCAGAGAGACACAATCAACATGCAACCCATTCTTCTAATTCCCCAACCGAATCTCTTTAGTTAAGCCCGTCGACGTGACTCTTACCGCAATAAGGCGATTCACAATACTCCTTGCCACCAGTTCCGCGTTGGATGACGCCAGCGCCACCGTCGTATCCGCCATCACTTCTGCCTGAATGGACCCGAAGCCGCCGGCTATACTTCTCTAAAGAAGAACAATAAAAACATTTCGTAGTTACTCTGACACAATGAGTCAGAAACATCGTAAAATTAATTAACACACAATTAATATAAACAAAATGAGTCAGAGTCAAGTTAATTTTATACTGATTGTGACTTTTTGCATCATAGTAACGAAGATTTAACAAAACAACACAAAAAGCGAAGTGCATACTTCCAAACAATCATGTTCCTTAGAGCTTCCCAATAATACCACGCTCTGGAACTTTTGATATTTCCGAAAATAAGTAATCTATAATATTTATTAATCTGGATTATTTTTTAACAATATTTGGCCGCTTTTCCCAGCTTTCTTTACAAAAAATTATCGAAAAATAGTTTTCCAAAAAATGTGATCTACAAAATGTTAATGATGCTTCGGAGCTCCTAGGCCCGTATGCAGAAATATGACTAGGGCTTAAGTCAGACCTGTGCACGGTCTGGAAATGCCCCATCCCCCGCTTTATTGGGGAATTTTCCTCCCACCCCCGTTTTATTCCTCCTCCGCCAAAAATGAAAAAAGTACCCCAAAATTATGGCGCCATTTTTGACCTATAATGACGCCATCATACGCGAAATTTTTGCAGTTTTTAGCTTATTTCTATGGATTTTAAGCCATCTTAGACCCACTTTCTAGCTTAATTTTGCTTTTTTGTCCTTTTTTTCCCCTTTCCCTTTCTTTTCTTTTTTCTCCTTTTTCTTTATTTTTTCTCTCTCGCTCCCCCATTTTGCTTCCCCCCCGTTTCAGAAAAGTTGCTCCCTGGGCCCCCCTGTTTAGGCCTCTCCCCTCTAATAAAACCCCGGGGGGGGAGCAAAGGTCTTGCTTTATCATTTTTCGGAGGCTTATTTCTCCAAATGATTGAAGCTCAAAAACCGTAAAATTTTTAATATCTGTTCTAGGTTCCCTATATATATTTATGTTATGAAGCTATTTTTACTATAAATAATAACAAAATTTTTGAACGAACCTTGAAATATTGAGCCTAACTACTAGTCCCATCTCTGCATATGATCCTAGCGTCATTAATTAATTTATTCACAGAATATTTTCACATTTATAGTATAATAATAACCTTAGGAAATGCTATAATATTAAGAAAACAGTCACTGCAAAACGTAATCTGTCCGAAAAATTGCACTTACTTTAATAAATCCATCTAAAACGATATCAAGCAATTCTGTAACGTGACCGATTGTACCCCACACTTTAGCTTGTATAGAAGGATACATCTAAAAATAAATAAATAACAAAAAAAATCAACCAACAATAATAAATAAGAAGCACTTAGCGACAGTAATTTTAAGAGAGGAACTGCAGAACCCCGAAATCGTAACCGCAATTAATATTTTTCAAAAATCTGGAACAGGAACCTGAACCGGAATTCTAAGATTTCGCCCTTTACATTGGGAAACCGGGACTGCCCATTAAACTGAGAAATCCCTTTAACACCTAAACCTGAACGATAATTTGATAAGTTGATAACATAATTCTATGTTTTGCCCGGAACATCCGGAATCAGAACTACCCATCACTAATAAGCACAGTTTCAAAATGTATTCTTAAACAAATCAATTAACTCTATATTATACGCATTAAACTTATATGATACACATTTTGAATTTTTTTAAAAATTTAAGTTACTATATTACATTACTGTAAGTATTTTAAAATCATTAAAATAAATACAGTGTTTAGGGGAATAATCTTAGTTATTATCATATAAAAAATCCATGAAAAAACATACTTCATATTCATCAATGGTGAGCGTAATAAGTTTATCAACGATATGTAACACTTTTTTGTCCTTAACTTCATCATTGTGTTTACAATACCTAAA
>JASAMX010024732.1:0-29848 GCA_030248175.1 Microlaimidae sp. YZB2_3
AAATGAGCCCAATGCGCCTACTAATCAAAATTCAGTATGAAATCTACCGTTCTTCCAGGAACCAAAGAAATGGTAAATGCAGTATTATTCTTAATCTCAGCAATTAACGTCACCGTTTTTCATACATATTGCTGCGAATAAAAAAAAACAGTTAATGTTTAATACGCTCTAAATTTTTCATGTAATAGTACATCATTCATCTTCATCAGTAGTCGTAAAACACAAAAAAAGCATATTGCGAAAATTAACATTAAAATTTTCATTATAAGTGAAATTTAATTTAAATTTAATAATATATATCTATTATCAGTACGAGTACTAAATTGTTCAGTCCCAGTACTAAAAACACTAAAAAAAGTGGTTTTAGGTGAGAACCTTCCTCCTCTAAAAAATGTTTTGGCCGCCTATGCCAGCGAATTTTTTTCAAGAACTACCCATTCCTAAAAAACCACTGAAGGGCTGCTTTCTTATGCTAGAGGGTGGATATATGGTTAACTTATTAAAAAATGACTTAAAATTACAACACAAGCAAAAATAAACTTACACTTTATTATATTAAAGACATGCAAAAATAAAACAATAATATACAGTATAACGTATAAACTAAACTCAGCAGGGTTTTTTTTATTATTAGACCCCAGCAGGGACGTACCCACGGTTTTATTTTTTTTTTAGAAGCCCCCTTAATTTTTGAAAAGGTTCAAAAAGCAGGGATAAACGCAGATAAAGCTGCATAATACACTGTTTTTGGCCTAATAACATATTATCCAATGTTTTTAGGTAAAAACATGTTTTCCTTAGTTAAAAATTACATTAGCAGACATTGGCAGAGGCTTGGATTTCACAACAAAATGAGTGAGAGACTTTAGGGAGAATATGATTACACGCACACTGTAAACCAAAGCAGATGAGCAGCATCCCGATGTTTTCTAGTGTACCGATATGAAAAAAATTATTGAAGCCATTGCTATAGGCGGCTTGCGGGAATCTTAGCAGGGGATGAAGAATATACACAAATCAACCAAATCTAATTGTTCGTTTTGCTTTTACACTTATTGTTATTAAAATCATTGAAATTTTTTAATAACATTAGGCAAAATACAACAGCAAGACCTATGCACATCATGAAACTGATGAAAGCTAGCTAAGTGGAAGTTTTTTGTTTTTGTGGTCAATTGGACGAAAAAAACCATTTATAGTTTTTTTTGCTTTTTGGTGGTCAATTGTGGTACTAAAACTATTTTATTTTATAAAACTATTTTTTTTAAAGTTTTTTTGCTTTTTGGTGGTTATTGTGGGTATGAAAATGATTTGATTTATAAACTATTTTTTGTTTAGCCATTAGCGAGGCGCTAGAAAATTTTGATTTTTAGCCTCTGCAAACCCCCAAGTTTTACAATCTGGCAACCATTTCGGGGGGAAGGGGCGGCTGCCCCCCGCCCAATCATTATCCTTATTTTTCTCCTCTTCCAACCGTTTTGGGGGAGGGGAGCGACTGCACCCCTTTGGTTAGTCCCTGGACCCCATGGAGTATTGTTCCACTACACATAGAAAAAATTTTGGAGGTCTTATTCCGCAACCAAACGAAAAAAATCTTATTTTTCAAATACGAATTAATTTAAATCATCAATTGACACTTAAATCATCGCAAAACAATTCTATTTATTTTCGTACCTGGTTCACCGTACCAGCCACTATTAGAATGTATCAAAATGTTTCTTAAACTAACACTTAAACAAATTTTTTTTCTTTTCCTAAATTAAAAAAAAATTAAGATTTTTTGTAAAACCTTCCCTTCTCATCCGTAAAAAATATGGGTTGGGGGTAGCCTTGCCTACGTGAATACGCCTTTAGCAAAAATGATAATCTTTTTTCTGGCAAAACTTAAGTCAAATAGGGCGCGAAGCCTAATTTAAATGGAGTAGGGTACATCACCGATCATTACTCCCATTCTTACTAATGGGTCGTCATATTAGCCCCGTTTTAATCGATAATACATATATGTGCCTTGGTATTTGTATTGACAAATCTTTTTAAGGACCTCGCTGTTTCACGAATTTTTACGGTTCTGTCTTCAGAAACGCCCAAGCGATCGAAAAACTGCCGCCCAGTTACTTGATGTACAGAAAATTTATTATTGTTTATTTTGTTGGTTTAGTCCACTTTCTACCTGTAATATCTACCCCATAGTCTTAAAATTTTAACCTTCCCCTCTCCCGAATACTTTTTATCTTATTTATTTTTAAAAACACGTGAATTTTTAACGCGAATTCATTTTTTTACACCTAAACTGAACACTAAATTTTATTAAGTGAAAAACAATTAATGGTTTAAAGCTATTTAAAATATAATAACCTGCATTAACAATTACAGACAGTTAGTCGTTCAGTCGACAACTGGGTGCACATGTAACCAACCAACCAACCAACCCCCCCCCCCCGTACCTGGCACCCGTTAACCCTCACTTTTCAAGATTTCAAAATTTTTCACTCCGAGTCGACGCGAACTTTTTGAGGCTCTCTAGGGCTCTCTCCTTAAATTCATAATACGATTTACCCCGTGTAAATCAATTTTTCTTACCTCTTAGAATCGTCGCTCGCTTATGCTTGCAAACCAAGGGCAATTACGGAGTTACATTTTTATTTACAGAAATACCAACTCAAAAATAATGATATATTAAAAGTACGATCCAGCAACATTGGTCGGCCTGTTTTCTAGGAAAAATAAATAAATATTTTAAATACTTCTAAACACTCTTTTTGTTACACGGCAACTGAGTTTTGGTTAGTGATTTGTATTTTATCCACGTATTTCCTATCCAAAAAGTTAAAATGAAAAAAAAAACTTTAAATAAAGTCGTGTATAAAATATAAATCTCATATTGTTACTTCATTATAAATCTCAAGATTTATTAGATTTACAACTTTTTAAATACATAAAATTTTTTTTAATTTAAATAATTTGTTTTTGATTGTATTGCGTCGTGATTTGTTTTTGATGAGATTTATGCTAAATTTATGTAGAAAAAAACATATTATAAATGTTACTGTTTCAACGTTTGGCTTCCCCAGCGTTTTTTGAGAATTTATAATCTCAAATTGAAATTGGTTTAGCATCCGTTTGTAAAAGGGCAGTCCAGTTCTAAAGCGATAGTGGATTTGTTGTGTGAAGTGTCCGGTGACGTTATCAAAGAAATGGTGGAAGATGACAAAAATTTAAAATTTATGTAAAATTCTGGTCGCGCACTGCTTTATTTATTATTATTTTCACAAATTTATATATCCCACAAAAGTTATTAATCAGGATTAAAGAAAGACAATGAAGATTATCATTCACCTAATATTTTACTGACTTAAATATATTTTTATATCGCATAAAGCAGGATACACAAGGTTGATGTGATGATGTTACGCCGCACTAAGTGCGCAACGAAATACTACATATAACAATTTTAACAATGTTCCTTTTGGGATGCCAAGGATAAAGGGTATAGAACGGCCATTTTTTAAAAAAGATTCGGGTGCTTCGCTCCGCTCAGTGCTTAATTGATTATATAGTCGCCACTTCCAAATTTGTGTTACTTTGTTTTATAATCTTGGTATGACCACGCTGGACCCACCCAATTCTTAATGTTTTAATAATTGGTCTCCACTTCCAAATTTGTGTCACTTTGTTTTGTAATTTTAATACTACCAGGCTGGACCTTCCCCCCTATAGATTGTTATATAGTGGTATTAAAAATTTAAATGTTAGGAGAAGTAAGTTAAAAACATTTTCTCACACTTTGCATTGCTCAGCCGTAATTCAATGTACTCATTTTTATGTTTTTAGGTTTTTACTTTTAGGTTTTTAATGTTTTTGAAATCGAAAATTTTAAAGGTATCAAATTGTTTGTAAAAAAATTTTTCTTTGTTTTATGGACTTATTTTTATTGAATAATAGGAAAATAAAAAAGAAAGTATGTGACATAAACAAGGCAATAAACACTCCGCGCGAAGCGCAGAAAATTTTTTTTAGCCCTTTTATAACGTTTAGGATTTGGTTTTGGACCCCCCTTTTAGAAATTTTGTTCAGGGTTGGACCCCCCTTTCCGAAATCTTGGCAACGCCCATGGCTCCGACCTATTTTGTTTGTTTTTGGTGTTTTTTAAATTACGATTTTAGTTTGCAGATCGCCTGGGTTTCGTGATATTTTATTGTTTTCCATAACTATGATTCATAATTTTGGTCAAGTATTGTTTAATTGAAGAAGCAAAAATAGAGGTTAGCAGTTTATTTGAAGTGGTGACTGAGTAGCAGCTGCGCAAAACTAGCAGACTGAGCAGCTGCATTTACTATTGTTTTTACTATAAGTTTCAGCTAATGCAACAACCACTATTCTTTTTATACTAAAAAGTACATCATAGTTAATTATTAATTTACATATTAATTTATTAGTTATACTAATTAATCACCCGTATTTTAGAAGAGGCATGACAGTTTAGGAAGCGAAGACACTCTGGACAAAGGCAACAATGTTTCGGATCCATCTTCTATTCCCCCATCCGCGTCTTCTAGATCTTCCGGAATACTAATCGATGAGGACGGTGGGGAAACTACGGACGATGAAGATCCCCCGCCCACACCCAAGACCGCCCTCTTTCCGCCCACCCCTGATTCAGAGCGAACTCCCGTCCAAACCAGGACGAACACAATCGCAGACTCGCGTCTGAAGGCCCCAGAGGAATCCTGGACAGAAACCGCGCCAAGTTTAAATTCGCCGGAGAAAAACGGATCCTCGCCAACGGGATTTAAAGACGCCAACGATAATGAGAAACGCGTTTCGGGGTCGTCAGCGGATTTCGGCGGGGACGGACAGGGAAAGAAAAGGCGGAAACCGCCAGCCCCCGCGCTACCATTGTTGGGCGCGCGGACTTCGCCGGACGGGGAGTCGTCCGGAGTCGTCGTCGGAGAACCGAAGACGAACCTTCCAGGATCTGTAGATAGCGACCCGCGCCCGGCGCAGCCCGTGACCGCCCCGTCCGATACGAGGCCGCAGCAAACGGCGGCAGTTCCGACCACGGGGAGACGGGAGTCCAACCGATCTGTGATTTTGGAAGTGGGACGGGAGGAGGAGGACGACACAGCAACGGCAATGGTGGCAAACGAAATACTGGACAATCTATACGACGATCTCGTTATCGAGGAAAATAAAAACAAGCACAAAACAAGTATCAGAAATTAATTTAAAAACCCGTGGGAGAAATTGCCTTCTTTCTTATTAATTAGTTAAATAACAATCGTAGCATGTTTTTTAGCGAGGGTGTGCTCTAAGCTAGATTATATCTCAAGAGAAACCGATTTTCTTAGCAGTAAAGTTAAGTTGTTGTATTATTATTTGCTTTACTTTTTTTTTTAAAATCCAATATGGAATGAACAATACCTGGCTCACGACGTTTATCAGTATGTATGTTAGGGTAGTGCATTTAATTTCGGCACTTTTTCGTTTTTCCAACGTAACTTTTCACTGTATAGCCCGATTTTCATGTTTGATAGCTCATTTTAAAGTTTTTACGATACTGCGTTGCGTCATAAAAGTTTCACTATACGAAAGTTGTTTTTTTTTACTTTATTAAATCAGTTTTTAAAAAAATGGAAAATTGCCGAAATTAAATGTATGCAAATTTAATTTCGCCACTTTACAAACAATCGATTGTTTCTCAGTCAAAAAATCACCATTTTTAAAAATTTAAAAACCTATCATTATCTCCAGACAATTTTCTTTAATTTAAGATTCTACTTGTTGTTCAACGTGTAACTGGCAAAAAGATACAGCTAAAATGCCAAATGGTATTAAAATGAGCAAAATTTGGGAAAAAAGTGCATTTAATTTCGGCACTTTTTAAAAGGACCCCCTTAATCGAGTTTAAATGCAGTGCTATGACCCCTACACATTTCAACGTTGTCTTTTAACTATTTACAACTACAATTTAACACCCGACCACTTAATTCAAACCGTTTTACCTACAGCAATATGTGTGCCGAAATTACACTATTTTATTTTATAACGATTGTTCACCACAGACGCAACGTAGAACCACGGGGACTAAAAATTTGGAAAATAGACTAAATTTTACCAGGACAGTTTAATTTTGAAACCAATTTATTGCGTAATCGTGAAATGTCCATGTTCTAAAAACGAATAACAAATTTGTTTTTTATAAATCACATAATTTCACATGAAAATATCATAACATAACAAATAAAAAGCTCACAACAGTCATCTACATATAATTATCTCTCATTTGAGCTATCAAACGTCGTATTCCGTTCAGGATTACCAAAGATATGGTCCAAAATCAAAAATGCCCAATTGGGAAAAGTGCCGAAATTAAATGCACTACCCTATTGATAGTCCCGCGACTTAATTAATATCATTATGACAGTTGACACGAAATAGCCGGTCTCAAGATATTAAAGAGCGAGTAAAAAATCCCGCGTACAAAATTGTGATTTTTGCCGACTTTTGGTCATAACCTCAGGTTTTTTTTCCAACATATACATTTTTAAAAGCACGCACATGGTTTCCAAGTTTTTTTAAACAAACAAAAAACCCCAAAAAAACCCTAAAATTTGGAAAAAAAACCCTAAAAAAAACCCATACCAAAAACCTAAAAAATTGGCTTAAAACGTTAAAAAATCAATTTTTCTGGATATTTTTTCCAAAAAAAAATCCTAAAACAACTTTATTCCAAAATAAATTTTGAATTGTATTTTACACCCCAAAAACAACTGTTTTGTTTAATAAACTTTTGCAAAAAAACCCAAAAAAACCCATACAGAACTATTTAAACACATAAATTGGTTTGGTTGCCTTACATTACGCCGACGACAATTCGCCGACGACTATTTCGCCGATGACTTTTACGCGGTATCGGGCAAAGTCCCAACTGAGGAAAGTCCCAACCAATCGATGAATCTCCCAACAGTTCAAATATTAGAAATACGTTTGCAAAACCGGTGTTAAACACGATAATTTTAAACAACCGAAAATAAATAAATGCATTAAATGAATGATAAATGGAATTATGCAATTTTGTAAACGTACTTTCAAAAATGCAAGTTTCCACCCCAATGAGAATTTTTTTTTGATTTTTGGATTTTGCTTAGGCTTAGGAAAAAAATAAAGTTTTTACTCTTCAGTTTAAAAAACATCATTAAATACAAATTTACCATAATACAATTTTGCTTGATTTTTAGGTTTTGCTTAGGCTTAGGTACTCAGTTTTTTGAATAAAGAATTTAATAAAAGTTTACCATGATAAAAATTTTGCTTGATTTTTGGCTTTTGCTTAGGCTTAGATAAAAAAGGTTTTCAATAGATTGTTTTATTCGAAAAAGGTTTTCAATAGATTGGTTTTATTCAGAAAAATGAGGAAAAACTTGTCTTTTGAAAAGTGCGTTTACAAAATCACGATTCCAAAAGACGAGTTTTCCGTATTTAATGCTATATTTTTATTAATTATAGTGTTAATTGACTAAAAAATAAAATGGTGTTTGTTGCAAACGTATTTTTTGATTCTGTTGGGACTTTCCACAAACTGTTGGGAGATTCCACAGTTGGGAGATTCACCCTTTTTGTTGGGAGATTGCTCGGAACCACGAACAAGAGCGCGCAAACGCGCCCGCGCGCAAAACAACTTTTACGCCGATGATCATTTCACCCCCTGGGAAAACCCACCTAAACACAAATAGCGCCAAAAAAACCAAAAACAAAAAACCCCACCCCCACACCCCCCCCCCCCCCCCCCACCCCCCCATTTGACCGATGCGACGTTTCGCCGACGCAGTTGCAAAAAATGTTTCTAATTACATAAATATAAATTTCAAACAAGAATTTTTACACGAAATTCGTAGATTATATGATTTTCTTTAGAAAACATATATTTTTAATTATTTTTAAAATATTGCACAATAAAATTAGAGTATTTAATTTTTGATCGAATCGCGATTGATAACAAAACTATGTTCCTCATATAAACAATTGTTTTTCTTTGTTTGAAAAAAGTTTAAATAAAAATTGATTAATATGAAATTTCTAAACAAGCCTTTAATATTATTTTAAAAAATATTATTTAATTTGATTCTGATTTCATGCTTTTTCTTCACTGCGACATTTCGCTGACGCGTTTTGAAAAAAGGTATCTAGATATTTTATATATAAAAAAAACACAATTGAATTAAAAGAAAAAAAAAGTAAATAATTATTCTTAAACACCTTTCTTTTTGTTTTTATAATTTTTTAAATATTAAAGCAAATTAAAACAAATTTTTATCAATAATTCTATTGCCGTGAGAAATTGGTTTTTGCGCAGAAGTTTGATTATTTACAGAAGAAGAAAAAAAACAAAACTAATCATTCCTGAATAATGGTTACTTTATTAATAGGATGTTCGTTTGTTTAATGCGTATAATGTATTTTTTGTTTGTTATTTGAAATAAAATATTTAAATTGTGTCTATTTAATAATTACATCAAACACATTTAAAAAATACATATAAAAGTTTTCAGATATTGTGTTCGTTTTATGACTGAAGCTTTAGGCGTATTTTAAAATTCAGGATGTTTATTATTTAGAAGTATAAAATCTAATATTAATAAACCAAAAGCGAGTTTAAGAATAAATTAAAACTGAAAAAAAAATTCAGATGAGCATATTTCGTTAACGGCGCACCGTTAAGAAAATTCAAACGATAATTATAATATTAATTCAAACGATACTTATAATATTAATGTAGAGCTGCAATTAAAATCTATCTAATAATTGAACTTTTTTATAAATTAAGTGGACTGTTAACTAGAAAACTCACCTGAATTTTTTTGGGTTTAAAGTATTTTTGAACAGATTTTACACACATCATCTGTGGGTAAATGTTTATAGCTCAAAAAAATATAACAAAATCAAATGTTGAAATTTTTTAATTTTTGATATTTATTTGCATAATATTCTCCCAAAATAAATTACATCCCAGACACAACTTTATTTGTTGTTATTACAACAAAATGCAACAAAATCAATAACAAATTAAATGAATTAGTTTTGTTATGTATCGTGATTAACTCCTATTTAATTAAAATCAGTCACGGACACTATATTATTGCAGATTCATTGTAGCAGTGGCGTGCCCAGGGGGGGGGGGCGGCCGCCGCCCCTCCCCCCCGAAATCCGGCGAAGCCGGATTTTTTTGTAAGGGGTAACTCTTATGTTTTTTAAATGTTGGGAGAAAAAAATTTTTTCTTTGATATTAATACAGAAACTTCCCTGATGCCTTCCAAAAGCATATTAATAGTCAAAAATCCAAAATTTTCCCGCTACGCGGGTAGTTTAAATTGACAATTTATCTTAGTTTTTCAATTTCAAATCGATTATCCCGTTCAGTAGTTAAGGCATACATGTTTAATAAAACTACTATAAACCCTTATTATCCTTTTATTAACGTTTAAACACATGTTTTAAATGTATATGTATAAAAAAACCTTAAAATTTGTAATAAGTATCATTTGGAATTAAAATTTCTATTGTATTTTAGCGCCTTAAATTTAAAATTTTCTCCCCCGGGGGGCATTCTGCCCCCCCGGACCCCCCCTGATAAGGGGCTCTGCCCCTTGACCCCGCTGGGGGGCTCTCGCCCTCCAAACCCCCCTATCTGGAGGGCTACCGCCCCCCAGGACCCCCCTTCAGGGTTAGTATTTACCCCCTCCCCCAGACCGCCACCCCCCGAAATGAAATCCTGGGCACGCCACTGCATTGTAGCACATATAAAAACAATGTAACTGGTTATAAACAGTCATGTTTGCTTCAGTTATACTTAGTTTAACTGATTAATAGTAGAAATTATATTTTGTATATTTTACAAGATATTATACCGTGCACAAAGAAATTTCCACAGTTTATGAGAAGTGTAAACAATATTCACCAATGGTGCTCTCTTAACTTTGTTTGCACTTTCTTCACTAAAACATTTGCAAATTTTACAAAAACGTGGCTTTCTAATGGGACAAGAAGCTTGTTTGTAAAATTTACAAACTGTTCTGGAAAAATTAAAAAAAAGTTGTCTACGGTGGGAATCGAACCTTACACTTTTGCATGCAAGTCCCGGACTCTAACCACTAGGCCGAATGGACAACTTTAGAATATGTAAAAATGAGGCCTTATAAACAATAGTTTTTTTCGTAAAAGTTTACAAACAACCCCGTATTTTTTACTAAGTCTGATTTATTTGTACATGACTTTTCGCAAACAAAATTAAGAGAGTGTTGTACAAAAGCAAAATAAAAATTTTTGGAACTAATAGCTCAGGGGCCTGTTTCATAAAATACTGGTAAATTTTACAAGTTTGTAAAATGGAGAAAAATACAAGTTTTTAAAATTATTCACTTGTAAATTTATAAACAAATAAAAAGATGTTTTTATATGTGTTTTTTATATAGATTTTTTAATATATAATTTAATATTAGTAATATAAATAATAATATATTTAATTTTTATATAGATTTTTTATATCTTTTTATATATAGATTTTTTAATATACCTCCACAAACCAACAAAAAAAATAATTCAAATTTAAATTGGTATTTTTACTTGTATTTTTTACTTGTATTTTTCACTTGTATTTTCACTTGTATTCAAGTTTTTTTACAAACTTGTAAAAAAATCAAGTGAAATCGTAAAGTAAATTTTACCCTACTCGGAGTAGGGTAAATTTTTCTTTTGAGAACTTGTGAAAAATTAAAAGTGGCCAAAGTTTAAAACTGGAATAACTTTAAACACACAACAGCTACGTACATGAAATTTTAAATAGTTTGCACATGGCATATATTCTTTTTTCATTTCAAATTTCAACGCAAATGGTTCAGAATAAAAAAAGTTATTGTAAAAAAGTTAGACTTGTAATTTACGAAGACCAGTATTTTATGAAACAGGCCCCAGGGTATAATCTGTCAGATTTTACTAAAAAGTTTTATCCATTGTTTTATGGCAAAAATCAATGATTCAATTTCAACACAATAAAAAAACGCGATTGGGACTCGACTAAAATGGTTATCCAAAATATTTTTTTATACTGCTTTGACAAAAAGTTGAAACAAAATCCTGGTACAAAAGTTTTTTTTTACATTTTTTGTCAAAATTTAGAAATTTTTCAAAATCTTTTGGAATTTTTTTGAATTTTGTTTTGAAATTTTTTAATTTCTTTTGAAACTTCAAAAATTATCTGAAATCTAAAAATAAATTGGAAGTTTTTTTAAATTTATAAGAATTTCCATAAAATTCATGAAATTTTTTGATATTTTAAAATTTCAAACTATTGTAACATTTTTTTGAAAATTTTCAAAATTTTTATAAATTATTCATGATACCTCAAATTTTTTTATTATTGATGTTAAGGTATGCTGGTGCAACATTCCGCGCCGCGACGTTTTTGTTTTAAAACAATGCTACACAATTCATGCAGATCATCAAGGCGAAGTTCTGCCACTTGTTTTGATGTGCAAAACTTTCATGTTTTACATTACGGCTTTCAACATCTCCCTTTCTGCAACTCGTCTTTGAAAACTTTATCTTCTAAACATCTCGTCTTCTTTTAACATCCAAAGACGAGATGTTTAAAAGACGAGCTTTCGGAAGACGAGATGTTGAAAGACGTAATGTAAAAGACAAAAAATTTTTTCAGTAAAAGACAGAGAATCCTAGTATTTTTTTCCTGCCTTTCTCACAAGAATGAAGGAGCGTATCTTCGCGCTTTGCGGGTTTTTAAAGCTAGAGCACCTGGGGCGTTCATATGCTTGAAAAGTCGATAAAAAATTTTGAATTTGGCGCATTTAAGGTAAACAATAACATAATAACAGATGCTGACAGTTTTTTATTAATCAAAATTTGCAAGGCAATCAGTTTAGCAAAATAAAGTGTTTAACAAATTATATATCTTATTCTACTTTAATATCAAAAATAAATACAATGTAATTAAATTTCATTCTTTTCATTTCATATATCATTTGTAATTAATGGGCGGAACTGCGGAACCTCGGAACTCTGGAACCGGAACCAGAACAGGAATTAAGATTTACCAAAAATCCTGAATAGGAACCGGAACCGGAATTCCAAATTTTACCCGGAACACCGTGAACCCGGAACCGAAACTGCCCATCGCTATTTTTGCATATTTTTTCAAAAACGATTACTCTGCCACTCGGGCGGTTTGTTTATGTGTGTGCGTGTGTATGTTTGTGTAATTATTTTGTCATGCAACGAAATTAACCATTAGTATTTGATGAAATTAACCATGTGTTTGTTTATAAAGTTACCCGAAACTGCAAACTCGGAGCGGAGCTCTGAACCGGAGCTTCGCCCTATTTTAGTACTTGTTTCATGAAGGATTAATAAGTAATGCCGTCAATTATTTTTTCAAAATTATTTTGTAAACTAATTTTTTCAACACATTTTAAAAACAATAAAATAGCCCTAAAATGGAAATTTAAAAAAATTTTAAAGGGTTAATTTTTAAGCTTCACTGCTTCTGCTTTAAATGGCCGGAGGTTCAGAGCATGATTTTAAAAGATTGAAAAAAGTGATGTTTATACTTCCATTTAAAGAGGAGCTCCTTCTGGAACTCTTGGAGCTCCACCCTTTAAATAAGCAATTTAAATTTTACTTAGACTTAAAATATGTTCGAAATTATCCTACTTGCATTTTCAGGACTAATTTTATTGTTTTTTTAGTTGTGAAAAATCAAATTTTCAAGAATTTCCTGACAAAATAATTTATGGAATTACTTAGCCATTCATAAAAATACCAACAAAAAATAGAAAACGAGCTCTCGAGCTTCAGAGCTCCGTGCTCCAAAGAACATCAGTAGAAACATCATGGTTTGGGGACTTTAGAGCCGAGGGACTTTAGAGCCGAAACTTTAGAGCTTTTAAAGAGCTTTAGAAAATTTTTTTCTAAGTCTAAGCCTAAGCAAAACCTAAGCCTAAGCCTAAGCAAAACCTAACCCTAAGCAAAACCTAAGCCTGAACCTAAGCCTAAGCAAAAGCTGAGAAGCCTAAACCCCGGCTCTAAAGTCCCCCCGGCTCTAAAGTCCCGTTACCGTAAAAGTCGTCGGCGAAATAGTCGTCGGCGAATTGTCGTCGGCGTAATGTACGGACACCCATAAATTACATTAAATATTTAGTTAATTCAAAACAAGATAGGGTAGTGCATTTAATTTCGGCACTTTTTCGTTTTTCCAAAGTAACTTTTCACTGTATGGCCAGATTTTCATGTTTAATAGCTCATTTTTAAGCTTTCACGATACTGCGTTGCGTCATAAAAGTTTCACTGTACGAAAGTAGTTTTTTTAATTAATTAAATCAGTTTTTAAAAAAATGGAAAATTGCCGAAATTAAATATATGCATTTAATTTCGGCACTTTACAAACAATCGATTGTTTCTCAGTCAAAACATCATCATTTTCACAAATTTAAAAGCCTATCATTATCTCCAGACAGTTTTCTTTAATTTAAGCTACAACTTGTTGTTTAACGTGTAATTGGTAAAAAGTTACAGCTAAAATGCCAAATGGTATCAAAATGAGCAAAATTTGGGAAAAAAGTGCATTTAATTTCGGCACTTTTTAAAAGGACCTCCTTAATCGAGTTTTAGTGCAGTGCTATGACCCCTACACATTTCAACGTTGTGTTTTAACTATTTACAACTTCAATTTAACACTCGACCACTTAATTCAACCTGTTTTACCTACAGCAATATGTGTGCCGAAATTACACTATTTTATTTTATAACGATTGCTCACCACAGACGCAACGTAAAACCACGGGGACTAAAAATTCGGAAAATAGACTAAATTTTACCAGGACAGTTTAATTTTTAAACCAATTTATTGCGTAATCATGAATTGCCCATGTTCTAAAAACGAGTAACAATTTTATTTTTTATAAATGACACAATTTCACATAAAAATATCATAACATAACAAATAAAAACCTTACGACAGTCATCTACGTATAATTAGCTCTCATTTGAGCTATCAAACGTCGTATTCCGTCCAGGGGCGTAGCCAGGAATGGTTGACTGGGGGGGCCGGAGCGAGAAAAGGTGAGGCACAATTGTCATCATTCAAAAAAGTGTTAAACAGAAGGGTTTGGGAGGCGGCGAAGCCCCTTAACAATGGGGGGTCTGGGGGGCTTTAGCCCCCCAAAAAAAAATTTTTGAAAATAGAGCCAAAAACTGCTATTAGAAACCTTATTTAAAACTTTGAAATTAGTAATTTAGCAGTCCATCCATAATCTCTATGAATCAATATTTTTATTCCAAAAGCGGGTACCTCAAAGTTCACATCACATTGCATTTATATAGCTTGAAAGATTTTTTGTTTATAAAAACTGTTTGGAGCTGAATACTCCTTTTAAGTTTCAGACACTCTCAAAACATATATATTCATTAGAAAATATTTGTTTGATAGGTAGATCTTTAATAACAAATACAAATTGCTGTAATAATGGACCTACCTAGCATTACAAAAATTGAGTCGGCGGACCCACGACGAAACAAAGTTCCTCTCAAATTAAATGCTATTTATTGTATTATTTTTGAAATTAGAATAGTAAAAATAATAAAACATCTATTTGAAAAATTTTGACTTGATTTTTTGTATTAAATTAAAGCATAATGAAATGTTTTTTTCTGGATAACGGAAATAAATTTACATATCAAAAACCTTATTAATGCTTAAAATAGCTCCATATAATGGTCAGAAGTTGCCAAAAGTATTCGAAATTGTTTTAATATTGTTGTTTTATATCCGGTTTCAAAAAACTTTGGTAAGAATCATTGGTTTTATAGCGAATTCTGATTTTGCGGCGGGACCGCGGACCCAAAATTTTGTAATGCTAGATATTTCCATACTAACAGCTATAATTGAGTCAAAATTAGATAAAAAACTACTCTAAAACTTTTTTATTATATTTGTTATGTTTTGGCTCAGGTAAGACCTTCACGTTTATGCTTTACATTTACTTTAAGACTTGTTAAAAAATTTTACAATTGCATCAATAAATTTATTTACAGTTATTTTATTTTTTTAGTTAATTTTTATAATTAAACATGTTAGAAAACTAATCAAAGCTTTATGCCATTTCTCAGTTTAAATTATTTGAGGTTCGCTTTGCGTTTGCGTTAATAGACTATTTCAACATAAGGCGTTTTTACACAGTAAAATTCCAATACACATTAGGCCGAAAGTTGAAATTAAAATAATATTTAAATCAAAACTTCTATTAATTTTGCAGTGTAAAATAACGTGTAAACACTAAAGGCAAAATATAAATTTAATTGGATTTAAATTAATGTAGTTATTATTATTATTATTTATTTAATAATAGTCGTACAGATTACTATTAAGTAACAGTTCTGTACAACGTTGCTATTTCAATTGTAATATAGTGCATGGTTATTAATAAACACCAGGACGAACAATAATAATCATGTTATAAGAACACAAAATAAATATTAGTACATAAATATAATATAAATACATACATTTAAATAACTATGGTTTTTAGTTTTGATTTGAACATATTTAAGCTAGTTGATGTAACAATATCATCTGATAGAGAGTTCCACAGCGAAATTACTCTGTTGCAAAAAAATATTTTGCTAAATCGGTTTTAAAAGGCTTGTGTTTAAGTTTAAAGCTGTGACCGCGTGTACATTTTTCTGCAATACGTTCAAAAAAATAATCACTATCGACATCAACTAGATTGTTTAAAATCTTATAACACATAATAAGATCATTTTTAACACGTCTAGACTCTAATGATTCTAGTCCCAGCTCAGCTAAGCGTATTCCGTAGAGGAAACCCACATCTGCTGTATAACCTGCGAGTGAAAGTCCTTTGGACTTTTTCAATGCGTATTATATCTTTTTTAAGATGTGGATTCCAAACAGAAGTTTCAGTTTCAAGAACCGGCCGCACAAATGATATGTAAGCTTTGAGCAACGCTGACATATCATAGCTTTGAAATGTTTTAAAAATTAATGAGGATTTCTAATTAAAAAATCAACCATATTATTATATCAAAAGAAATTAAACAATAGACTTCAAGAAGCTTTTTACATTACAGCACTTAGGTTTTAATTTTATCAAAAATTCAGTATCTACATCAATCACTAACAGATCTATTTTCTTTCTTATTTTATTAATACCAATCAATAATCAATTCGTTTTTTTTAAATATCTAAAAAGATCTGATTTTTTTTTATTAAATTTAATTTTGATAAGTTTAAAAGAAATTTTGATAAATTGAAATTCTCAGTACAAAAAATGAAAAAGAAACTTCAATGGGATTCAAACTACCAACCTTACAGTCTGAGGCCCACCGCCTCAAGCCACTAGACCATCACACCATCAGCTAACTCTTTAGTAAAATCCTACTTATATATTCGATGCTCGGTTATGATTGTAAATTTATTTTTTATGTTTGGATTTTTACGAAATTAAACATTAATATATTTTGGCTTTAGTGTTTACACATTATTTTACACTGCAAAATTAATAGAACTTTTATTTAAATAATATTTTAAAATTCAACTTTTGGCCTAATGTGTATTGGAATTTTACGGTGTAAAACGCCTTATGTCGAAATAGGCTATTGATTTAAGTTTGCGCAAGTTTAAAATGCACAAGCACTGAATTTAAAACTAATAATTATATATAAGTATGACTAACACTCAGATACGCCAAAGGACAAAACTAGAAACATTGATTTTTCTCAGCAACTTTGTACTTGGAAGTCGCACAATTGCGCACATGCAACTGCAAATTTTTCACTGTAGTAAAATCTAACTAAACTTTTTTCCTGAAATTTTTGCCAACAAGTCTTTTAACATCTCGTCTTACACACTTTGACTTTAAAAATCATGTCTTTAAATATGTCATCTTCAGAAAATGCTTTTTTTGGGTGCATTTTTAAGAACTTAGCTTTAAAAAATGATTTTTTAACATTTTCAATAAATTTAATATCTCATATTTAGAAAATTCATCTTTTAAACATTTTATTTCGTCTTTTTATTTATTGTTGTTCTGAGCAAGATTTTGCATGCGCAATATTGCAAATTACTGCACGCAATTATTGCACTAAGTAATTTATCGATTAAAACCATATATAAAAAACCAAACCAAAAACCAAACCCAAAAATCAAGCAAGAAGCTAAAATATGACTACCATATCCAAGGATTATACTGGTCCTTGAACAATAGAGTATGGAGTATTACTTGTCTATTACAATACAACTTGTTGTTCTTAATGGTTTTTTTAAATCAGTCGTTGTAGTAAACTTTTTAAAAAAAACTTTTTGACTGATACAAAATATTTTTTCTAACATAACATATTTTTTCTTACTGATCTTCAAATTGTTTTATATCATACATTTTAGTCCATCTGATTTGGTCGGGCCAAAGGGTCCATTTGGGGGGGGCCGTGCCCCCCTGGCCCTACCCCTGGCTACGCCCCTGATTCCGTCCAGGATTACCAAAGATATAGTCCAAAATCAAAAATGTCCAATTGGGAAAAGTGCCGAAATTAAATGCATTACCCTATTATAATCTGATAATAAAGCAGATTATTTTTAAAAAGAACAACTTAATCAAATTTAACAAAAAATTTATTTTTTATATTTGAACTAATTCAATAAAAATTATGAAATAAAAACAAGATACAAACATAACAGGTTTGTATCTTGTTAAGTATTACTAGGTTAAGTATTTTTTTAATGATCAGATAACAGAATTAATATTATATACTAAGCATAGTCTATGCATAGTTTAATTCTACTGTTACATCATTTCATTTTTTTTCTCTTTTTCTTTCTTTTTTTTCATCAACAACATCAAATCTGCGACTTAATTGCCGCCAAAATAAAATACAATTCTAACAAAATATGAACAAACATAGCTATCTGAAATGACTTTAAAGGCTGGTTCATATTTATGACAAAACGTCCTTTTTACAAAGTCCAAAGGACAATTTTAGAAAAGCCAAAACGTCCTTTGGACAAGACAAAACGTCCTTTGGAGTTTTTCCTTTGGACGAAGTATGAACGCTACTTAGAATTTGTTCTTTGGACTTTGTCTAAAGGACAAAATCCAAAGGGAAAAGTCCAAAGGACAAAAACTATGAACACGTTGTCCTTTGGATTTCGTCCTTTGAACTTTGTCCTTTGGACAATGTACAAAGGACGTTTTTATACTGTATTTGTCCTTTGGACAAAGTCCAAAGGACAAAATCCAAAGGGAAAAGTCCAAAGGACAAAAAGTCTGAACACGTTGTACTTTGGATTTTGTTTTTTGGACTTTGTCCAAAAAAGGACAAAGTCCAAATGACGTTTTTATGCTGTATTTGTCCTTTGGACAAAGTCCAAAGGACTTTTGTCCTTTGTTCCAAAGGACGTTTTGTCATAAGTATGAACCAGCCTTAAAGGCTCAAAAAAGCGCTTATTTAAGCCAGTTTAAAAAATTTTCTTGAATGCATCCAACGAATCGACAGTTACTTGAGATGGGAGTAGATTGTTCCAATGTGTAACCACCCTACATTACCCAAGGTGATTACACGTTGTAACACTCACAACGTGTAATCTCACAACCAAGGGGTGTAATCTCACAACCGCGAAGTGTAAACTCACAACCTTTTTAAACATGCGTTTGCAAATCAATTTTTTTAATGATCAGATAACAATTTATACTACTATAAATAGTTTTAGTTTATATAGTTTACTGTAAAAATAATAAAATACGTAAATTTTAGGCCCTAGTGACCGAAACCTTAGTTTTTTTCTAAGCCTAAGCACAGACCTGTGCACTGCCCCCCCCCGGGGTTAAAACGGGGGGGGGCAACGGGCAATTCCAAAATGGGGGGGGCACGGGGGGCCATTTTTTTAAAACGGGGGGGGCAAGCAGGAGGGTAAGAAATAAAAAGAGAAAAAATGGAGAAAAAAAGAGAAAAAGAAGGAAAAAGGAAAAAAAGGGACAAAAAAAAAAGCGAAAATAAGGTAAAAATAGGTCTAAAATGGTTTAAAATAGGCTAAAAACTGCAAAAATTTCGCGATGATGGGTCATAATAGGTAAACAATGGCGTCATAATTTTAGGGTACTTTTTCATTTTGGGGGGGGGGGGGTGGGGGGGCAAATCCTCCAATAAAACGGGGAGGCGACCGTGCACAGGTCTGTAAGCAAAACCTGAAAAGAAACCAAAACTTACCGTGCTATTCATAAAACTTTTTTACGCAGACCGATCTGCGTAAAAAGTGAACCCAGTCCGCTTTGGACCGGGTCCAAAAGTTTTATGAATAGCACGGTTAATCATTGCAAATGCATTATTTAGGTTGTGAGATTAAACCACTTGGTTGTGAGATTACACCCTAGTTGTGAGATTGGACAAAAGTTGTGAGAAATGAGTTAATTTATATTTCCAGGCACACAAGAACGTCAGGCGCGTCAGGCACATCAGGAACGAGCTTAAGTCTACGCGTTGTTAAGCCTAAGCGAAGCATAAAAAAACAACCTAAACTTTATAAAATAGCTTCAAGGAAAAAGTTTAGATTGTTTTTAGGCTTTGCTTATGCTTGGAAACGCGTAGGCTTGTGCTCGTTCCTGACGCGCTTGAATATTCCTGTGCGCCTGGTGCGCCTGAAAATATAAATTACCAGAATTGACGTTGTGAGTTTGGTTTTCATTTATAAAAACACCATGGACAATAAACGTTACAAAATCACCATAAGGTGGTGTAAATTCACCATAAATATAATGCGTTCGCAATATTTCCTTTAAATTTTAACACTTGGAAAATGCAACAAAATTTTATCATTATAAAATTTAGCTTGATTTAAGGGCTTTGCTTAGGCTTAGGAAAAAATTAAAACATTTTTAATGCTTTTATGATTAAAACTTAAAGGTAAACCAAACGTGGCTGCAACAGTTGTTCGTTGGATCACAAAATGCCCCCCATTAAGTAACCACTGAAATCACGAGAATTTGACGTCACTTTTTTATCAAACAAATACTCTGCTTTAAATCGAATTTAATTGGCTGATATAGAGACGTCAGCTTCTCGTGATTTGAATGGTTACTTAATGGGAAGCATTTTTTAATCCAAACGAACGACTGTTGCAGCCACGTTGGATTTACCTTTAGTTTTTTTTAACACATTTTAGCTTGCAACTGCATTTCTGATTGTTATGGTGAATTTTGCCAAGTGATTTTACACTTTTTTTATGCTGGTTATTTTGTACGTCACCGAATCAACACAGCACCACGACAGAATATACACTTGCTAAAGCGATTGTGAACTCCCTGTAATTACGTTAATGATGTGTTTAAAAATCTCGTCTTCAACATTTCATCCTCGTAAATGTCTTTTGGGTAAGGGTTTTATTAACACATTAAGAAAAATTTTCTGTCCAAAAAAAACAAATTGTTGTTGTGTGAATAAAAAATTATCATGATAAAGTTCTGCCTGATTTCTAAGCTATAATTCTGTGGAAATCTTTAAAACACAACAACTTCCGTCCAAATAAAAGTTTTTACCAATGTGAACCTTTTCTTTTGGGTGTGATTTTAAGAACGTACTTTTCAAAAACTGAGTTTTCTGCCCAACAAAAAAAAAATGTCGCGCTCTAATAATAATAAACAGTTTAAATTGATTTTCAGGTTTCACTTACGCATAAGAAAAAAATAAATTTTTAGCTTCAATTTAATAACACATTCATAGGTGTCCGACCAGCCTGGACTGCCCGGACCGCCCCCCCCCCTGAGGGCCGGTCCAGGGTACCCCTCCCCCTTAGCGCCCATTTTGGACACTCCCTCCCCCCTAAAACCCCGGTCCAGGCCGACCCCCCCTGAAGGCGGTTTTTGACCCTCCCCCCTAACAGCTGTTCCACCCCCCCCTATCTACTTCTATAGATGTGAAAATATACAGGCTCAAAATTCGTGCGCTAACTTTATATACGTATATATTCTTCATAAATATAACAATAATTTTAGTGTTCTATACAAATTTTTATAATTTATAATAAACCTTAGGTTTTTAACAAACTGGTTGGTACGTTACATTAAAAATAAAAAAAATAAAATTCAGATGTTCGTTTTAAAAACACCCGTTTTTTAAAAACAACAACGGTCGCTCTTTTTAAACGACCGGTCCGTTTTTTGCGCTGCCACCGTTCGTTAAACACTTGCCCGGCAAGTTGCCGCATGCCAAATAATGAAATGAAAACAAAATACAATGATTTTTATTATTTATTATGTAACCGGAAAATAGAAGAAAGTGGGTCAAACTTTTACCGGAAGCAAAAAAAATCAACAAAAAGGTACCTCTTATAATATGTTAACGTTTTTAACAGTTTTCAAAAGTTTTTTTGGCAGGTCCAGGCTATTCCCCCCCTAAGTACCCCAGTCCAGGCTTCCCCCCTAAGGACCCTTCAGTCCAGGCTACCCCGGGGTCAAAATTTTTCGAAAATTTGGTCCAGGCTGACCCCCCTCCTGGGCCTACAAAATGGTAAAAAATGGGCTGACCCCGGGGTCAAACCCCCCCTAGCCGTCAAGGGTCGGACACCTATGAACACATTAAATAAGTAAACATTTACCACGATAAAGCTTTGTTTCATTGGGTTTCGCTTAGGCTTAGATTTTCAGTCTCTTAGAACAAATCGTTAGCTTTATTATGGCAAGGTTTGGCTTGATTTTTAGGTTTTTAGACTTAGAAAACAGTAAAGTAAACAGAAATCTCTCATTAAATATTTGACAAAAAATTCGCCTTATATATCAAAGTTTCTGCAACGAAACCAGAAACCGAAAAACTCGTGTTTTGAAAAGTATGTTCTTAAAATCGCACCAAAAACGAGTTTTCCGAAAACGACACGTTAAAAACGAGGGGCAGAAAGACGCAATGTAAAAACCAAAAAATGATAATTCACCAAATCTCACCTAAGTGAGATTGATATCTGGTAAGTGCGTTTGCAACTGTTGAATCTCTTTTATTATTTGATTGGAATATTGCTCAAAAACTACTGAGTGTATTATGAACTGAACATCACACTGAATGAGCACCAATCAGTTTTGCTGTGGGTGACAAAATGTTCATAAAAATTAAACGACACTGTATGCACATTCTGTGAAATTCGATTACCACAATACGTAAGATTTATGGATTCGTCGAGATACTAGAACCTATTTTATAAACATTGCTTGTAATTGTAAAATTATAAATGCAAATTTATCTTTCGTGTTTTTAAATAAGAAGAATATTATTGAAATTCCGTTTGAAATTTAAAAAAAATAATACAAAATTGTAAATCCGTATCCGCAAATTCTACAATCACGTACGCATTTTTTAATCACAAAAATAATAAAAAATTAAGTGCCTTTATTAATTTAAAATCAGAAAGCTTTTTTTTGAAATACGCCTCAGATTAAAATATTTACGAAGGTCGAAAAATTCGCGAGGCTAAAAAACCCTTTGTTCAGAAATAACGTCATACAATAAAATACAATACAATAACGTCATACAATGCCAATAAAATAAAACGCTAAAGTTAGAGGTGTCAAACTTTTTGTCTTCGATTTTGATATTTTGTGAAAACATTACCCTTGCCCCCAATAACCCACAAAAATTTTTTCAACACAATATCTCCAGTGGTTCAGGAGTTATGACCTGCCAAAACTAGCGTTTTTCGACAAATCTGTACGTGAAAGATTGCTTAACGAGTATGACGTTTTAAGTTACAAATTATATACTTGAGGAAAGTGGCTACTTTCTACTTTAATTTTATACCTTGATCATTAAGATTGGTGCAGTATTTGTCTAGATATTGCGTTTTTTTTCTAAAAAACCCTCGATTTTTTTCGCTAAAAACACGAAGTGAACGATAAATTCCAAAATTACGAAATTACAAAATATGCATTCAAAAAAAAGCGGCTAATATATATTCTACTTTAGTTACCTTGATCGTTAAAATTTGTGCAGTTTTTTCCGAGATATTGCGTTTTCCGTACAAAAAACCCGCGACTTTGTTTGCTAAAAAACCAAACGACGGTAGTGATTTGATTAAGTTTGGGCAACGTTTTTGCTGTCAGTTTGTGTTTTTAGAAAAAAAATTGTGGATTTTTTGTACGGTAAACGCAATATCTCGACAAATACTGCACCAATCTTAACGATCAAGGTAATTAAAGTAGAATATATATTAGCCACTTTTTTGAGTGCATATTTTGTAATTTAAATTTTAATACCCATTCAGCAATTTTTCAGGTACAAAATTGACAAAAAACTCTATTTTTAGAGAATCATATTATTGCCTGCTGAACCACTGGAGATATTTTGATGGAAAAACTTTTGTGGGCTATTGGGGTCAGGAGAAGTAAGGTTTTTTACAAAAAATAATCAAAATCGAAGACAAAAAGTTTGACTTGACACCGCACCTTTAAAGGTGCGGTGCGGAGTCAAAGATTTTGTCTTTGATTTTGATAATTTTTTTGTGAAAAATTTACTTCTCCTGACCCCAAAAGCCCACAAAAATTTTTTCAACAAAATATCTCCAGTGGTTCAGAAGTTATGACCCACCAAAAATGGCGTTTTTCGACAATGAGCAATCTTTCACGTACAGAATTGTCAAAAAACGCCATTTTTTTGGGGGGTCATATTTCTTGAACTACTGGAGATATTTTGTTGAAAAAATTTTTGCGCTATTGGGGGCAGGGGTAATGTTTTAACAAAAAATTTTTAAAATCGAAGCCAAAAAGTTTAACTCCGTACCGCACCTTTAAGTTTTGATTTTGTTTTTAGGTTTCGTTTGGACTTGACTACGGGTGTCATTAGTACTAAAGCTAAGGCTAAAGTGCTTTGGTACTAAAGGTTTTTTTGGGCTTAGTACTAAAACTAAGGTGCACCTAAACTAAAAGTAGCTGGTGAAAGCTCTGCAAAATGTATGTGGCTAGCAAAACGTTAGCTTTTGCCAAGAAAACGACAAAACACTGTCGTGACGTGTGTGTCACGCACAATATCTAAGTTCCTAATAGCTTAAAAGTTTAGTGTAATAAATATCCGCTAAGTTCTTTCATTTCTTTAAATTCTTTTAATTTTTTGTAAAATAAATTTTTTGCGCAATAAAATTAGTCAAATCTAACTTTTGCTATTATTCAAATGCCACGTGTTTTTGTGTGCTCACAAAGTTTTTTGAATTTTTACCGCACAGACAGCCGCTCGGCTGTCTCAGCGCTGGCACAATGCCGCGGCCGGCTGACTGGGCGCAGACAAACCGATAGGCTCTGTAGAATTTTTGATCATTCTTTATGTCGCGTATAAAATGGTATGATGAACTTTAAAACTATGAAATTGTAAACGGGTTTTGGTTCCCGTAAAAATATTTAGTAAAAAATAAATGGTTTTTATAAATATTTGTTAACTTTCATTGGATATAACGGGTTAAAATCCCGTGCAAAGCAGCTATTCTGCTTCATCTATGATAAAAATGTTTCAGCATTGGTTTGTGATCCACACTCGTGGCAGCCAGCCTCGTTGCCTGTTAAACACGCTTCCACAACAAATAAGGTTGCTATAAACACCAAAAATTCTGTAGCGTTCCCATATCAAACCAAAAACACGATTATTTAATGAGATTTATATCAGTGAAAAGGAAGGTAAGGTGGGGTTCACCACCCCCCCCCCTAACCTCAAAATTTTGGACCCCTTCCAAGGCAAAATTCGAGTTTTTCTCATAAAAGTACCGAATCCACTCAGAATTAAGCACACCTCAAAAGATTGAAAAACAGACCCAGCCACTCTGAAAAATCCACCCAGGCTACCCCCGAAAGCCAAGGAAACACAAAACCCCACCAGAAAGAGAAAGCGGGGGCCACGACCACCACCCCACGAGACGGAAGCGAGAGCACCAAACTCGCAACACCGCCGCATTCGCGAAAAGCACTTAACCCCGGAAAAACAGCAAAACCCAAAAGACACATGCGACAGCAGGGAAAAGAAGCAGAAAAACAAAAAGAAGCAAAAAACAAACAAAAAGACCCGCCAAAGCAAAACAAAAACAAGCAAACAAAAAAAAAAAAGAACAAGACGAAACCCCCGCCGCAAAGGAGCGCCACAGCGCCCAGCCCCGACAACCCAAACCCAAAAAAAAACAAACAGAAGGAAAGAAAAAAATAAAACAATGGTTCTTACAAAGTTTTCTGTTAAATTCCTAATTAGCTCAAATATTAGATTGTCTTTTTTTTTGCTAGTACTGAGTTCTCTATAAATACCAATGAATCTCAGTTTAGAAGACTTCTGTAGAATAATGTCAACCGCTACTAGTTTTATTGCATCATACTTTTCCTCCATTTCAACTTCAACTACTCTAAAAATATTTTTAATTAATAGAATTACTCCACTTCCTCCTTTGATCCCTTTGATAAACATAAACATTAAATTCTCTATTTTTGATGATCATTGCATTAGAAGTTGTTTCAGTGAACCATAGTTTTACAAATAAAGCATATATCAACATCACCATAGATAAGGCTATCTTTTGAAATCAGAACATCAAGCTCGTCTAAGGAGTTAGCAAGGCTTCTTGCATTCATACACAAAATTTTTATAGAAGGTACAAGCTTTAGTTTACTATAATGGTAATTTGCGAAAAAAGTATAAAGTCGCGAAATTTGCGTATAAAGTCGCGAAATATCCTATTTTGAAACCTTTAGGGGATCCTTGAGAGTGATGTCAAACAATAAGGGATCACCATCAGCAGAATACCGATGTCACACCTCAAATTTGTAGGAGACTCTAACTACAGGCAGTCCATTTGGTCGCCAAGGAAAATCCTGAGGAGAAAACCATAAAAATGTTTGCTTATGCCTTATCGGGTTTGGAGTCGCTGTGAAGAAAAGACTTTGGCAACAGTCAGATAAGGTGTACCTGGACGCTTCTGTTTAATTAGTACTCTAGTAATGTGCCGAGAACTAAATTGGGGTTAGCCAACTGAGCTCTCGTCTAGCTTGCCAAATGAAGTTTTAACAGTATTTAAGTTTATTAGCAGCCAACTTTAGTATTACCCGTGCCAAAACTACAAATGCACAAAAACCGGGGGGTAAGCCTAACAGGAATGGCACCTGGGATTTTTACCTATTATGTAACCTATAAAAAATTTACCAAAATTTTACTATGTTGGGCGGTATTTTAACTTAAATAAATGGGCACTTTTAGGGTAGCCAAAGCTGCGGGCGTTGAGGGGGAAATTACAAAAAGTGGAAAAGTGGCTTAAAGCCATGATACATCGGTTTGTTATTTGGCACAATTAAAAACTACTACCGACCTACACAAAGGCAGACAGACAAATTAAGGTGTGGGTGGGTAACCCAAAACTTATTCACTAAAAAAGGACCTTAGCTTAAGGGGAGAAGTAGGGGAAACCTAGCCCACCACAAAGCTCAAGGGGAACACTAAAGCAAGCTAACTTATAAATTTCTAACACAACACAATGCAAAGCCGGTGGGTCACAACACAACCCAAATCGGCATGGCTAACAAGGGGGGGCCAAACCACCGGACTACCCGGGGTAAACAAATTATGAAAAATTGAGGGTCTCTTTTGAGACCCTCTTCAAAAAAGGTCGCCTTCAATGGTTTTCTTCTTTGGCTGGAGATTGGAGTCTTGTGGAAGTACCCAAGCACGTTAAAAATAACCAACTAACTTTTTAGCAAAACCGTGTCGTTTATATATGCAAAATTTTTAAAAACAAAAGCCACGTGTTTTGCAATTGGTAACACGCAACTCTCCCACTAAAGGTAACCTGGCTACTTGCGGATTGGTAACTTATTTTGCCAACCCCAGGCAAAATGAGGAGTACAAATGTGCCCCCCCGAGCTGGCTTTGGAGCATAAAGTACAACCGCTTTTGTCCCGCCGTGTTTTAGACGATGTAAGTGAGGCAAGCCACTGGGCGTGTGAAACAAACGAGCTGCCTGTGCAGCTAAGGGAGGGATTTAAAATTGCATGGAAGACAAGGGGGCGCCGGGAAGGAGGACCAATGCATGACAATGCTTCTTTGTTGCATCTTCCCTCCCAGTTTGAGCTGTCTACCGGTAAACCAGATTGAGCAGAAACAAAGTAGGTGAGCTAACAAGAAAGCGTTTTCCATGTGGTCAGCAGCACGCAATACTCGTATACAAACAGAATAAAAAATTTTTAGGCTGCCAGGGGGGGGGAAAGGTCTGCGTTGGTGTAGGTCATCTAAAATGTAAACACACAAAAAAAGAAAAAAATTACACATTTATTTTTTAAAAACACTGGCGTAACTCAGGCGGTGCCAGGGACGGAACACAAAAATCTCACAACAAGGCCCTCCACCACGGCAATCCGGCAAACCGGCTTTTTTGATTAGGTGGAACAAAACACAGTTTTTTTATAAAAATTTGTGACTTGTGTCACTGCTTAACCCTGTTTTTAGGGGAGACTAGTAAAAAAAATTATTTTTGAACAAATGGGGTGGGGGGCACCCACCAACTCAGCGCAACTCTGCTTTTTAGAAAAATTTTAATTTTTGCATATTTATCACGCCCTGAAATTTCATATAAATAGAAAAAAGAAAATAAAAAAAATTTTAAGAAATTCAGTTTTTTAATCCTCATCTTCATCTACATCTTGCTCCTCTTGCCAACAATCTATTGAGTCAAAGACCCAGATCTTGGGCTTCGGCTTTGCGACCTTGGGCTTGGGGGTTGATCCTGGGTGCTTTGTTGTTGTTCCTCCTTTTCCTCTTCCAAAGGTTCATGAGAGGGTATCCCCTGAGACGCCACCAACAATGAGGGCTGGGAGGCTGCTTGGAGTTGCCGCTGATGCGCTTGTCTGTCCTCTGCTGTCTCTTGCAGTATGCGTTGATGACAATTGTGTTGGCTACCGACACCATCAAGCGAAAGTTGGGAGAGCAAGTCCTGGTGCTCTGGCACTGCAATGAAGGAAACAAATAAGCTACACATAATCATCCAAACTAGGGCAACCAGCAGGCCATAGTTCTTGCTTTAGGTTTTATTAGATACCAAAATAAAATTTTGTGTTAATACTTAACCATAGAAATATAATTTAATTTTTGTAGAAAAAAAATTAAATATATTGGGAGATGCCTATCTTTGGGGAAGTTCATTCCCAAAAGCTAGACGGTAAAGCTGTTACCCTTATACCTGAAAGAAAATTATGATTAATATTTTAGCAATTAATGAAAAGAAATACAACTTAGGGCATGGGGAAAGCAAAATTAACTAAGGCTGCATGCAAAAAACTTATGCAACAAGCCATAACCATTTTAACTTTGAAGCAACCAAACTACCAGCGGTGCATGCATTGCTATACTATATTATACGTGGCCACTAATAAACAAAACAAAACAAAAACAAAGTGTAAAAGGGTAGAAGACACACAAAAACAACAGTTGCATGCTTATGCTAAAAGTACAATACAGTAATAGAGACAGACGGGACGTTTAGAAGCAGTAGAGGAGAAGCGTGTTAATTATGAAGCATAACTCAATACAAACATTTAGACATATAAGCGTGTGAGTTGGTTTTACCTTTATTTACTAGATAACAATAAGAAGAAGTTTTTACCTTAACCTGTTATTAATAATAACAAGAAGAAGTCATTAATACTAATGCACACAAAACACAAATTGTAGGTTAGTTTCAGAAACTAGAATAAAATTTTTACGATTTGCGCTTCTTCTTCTTTTTAAAGGTGGTGGAAATTTCAGCCATAATTCTGCAAACTATGTCAGCTTTGTCTATAGGCTGAGGGATTTCCTCTTCCTCCTCCAATTCCGTTTCAAAAAAAGGTTATCCCACATCTGATCCAAATTAGCCTTGGCAGCTTGAATCTTTGCCTCCACCTCTTTGAGCAGCTTCTTTTGCTTATGATATTGGATCAATTGGTGGGTCCTGTGGCGGCTCCTCCAATCATTTCTCTGTTTACTTTTGCACAATTTGGCCTTGGTCACCATCGGGTCCAGAGGGGGAAGCCGCTGCGACTGCCACTTTGCGTCCAACTGAGCATCCTTCCATTGGGCATCTTCGAACTCATGGGCGTTTCCATGTCATTGGCCCATTTTAAAAAATTAGGGCGGCTGATTGTTTACACCTCTTTGTTTCCCTTTTTGAGTTTGTATGCTTTCCTTAAAATTAATATAAAATACTTGACCGAGGTTAGCACTTTGCAGTTTAAATAACTTTAGTCTTTGCAAATTTACCCACTTAAGAAGGGGAGAGTGAAATTAAGAAGGAGAGAGTGAAATGCCAATTGTTTTGTTGTTTGTTTACATAAATAGGGAGCATATTACAGAGGGTCTTTTTGAATCTTTTTGTTAAACCATTACACTGAGGGTGGTAAGTTGTTGTGAAAACTTTCTTTAATGCTCCAATTTCACAGACTTGGGCTATCATTTCACTAGCAAAATTTGTCCCTTGATCGGTTAATATTTCAAAAGGACACCTGTGAACTGCCAATACTTTTTCTAGGAGGACTTTTGCGATTGTCTCGGCTTTTTGGTCTTGGAGAGGAAATCCCATAGAGTATTTGGAAACATATTCTGTGATCACCAGAATGTATTTATTTCCTTTATATGTTTTCTTGAGTGAGCCCAATATATCCATTCCAATCTTGTCAAAAATCCTAGTCACTTAGGGGAGGCCTGGCTGACTGTGTATCAAACTTGCGGTGAGCACATTTCAGGCAAGTGGATACATAATTTTTGACGTCTTTATAGATGGAAGGCCAATAAAAGCGATTGG